>JASAND010017950.1:0-202808 GCA_030248195.1 Trissonchulus latispiculum
TCGTCTACTACAGGGCAATTATAAAAAGTTGTAGTGATTAGATAAATAGGTTGCTTAAATGCTAAACTCATTAAATTAGTTCTGATAAATAACCTGTAATTTAGAGGATGCGTGAGGCTGGCGATTCGAAAACTTACATACGCGCCCGACAACAAACAGAAACCCCAGCCGTCAGTGGAAGCTTCGAAAGAGTTTATGATGGGCTCTGGATTGCTGCATCTGGAAGCGTCCTTAGATAAAGAAGCAACGCCATTTACCATATTTAAAAATTTTGTAGTGAATTTAAATATAAATTACCTGTTTTCATTGTTTCGTGGCTAGTAATGTTTGGTGTTCTAAGTCGCAGCAAGTGTTGTAGTCGGTAAACTTCACAAGGGCATATTCAATGATTTATTTGCAGATGTATTACCATGGCGAATCCATCGCTGTTAACTGTCACATACAAAACAACAGCAGTAAAAACGGTGAAGAAAATCAAAGTTGCAGGTTCTTGCTTTAACATCCTATTATTGCTTTAGTTCGTGCTTTCTTTATAATTGTCGATCTCGATCCATGGTTTTAGGTCCAGTTTATTACCTATGCAGTACTTAGGATACTGGAAAATGTTGAATTTTGTGTTGATAAAATTACGTTGTCATGCTACATTGTTTAGTGGTTAACTTTGATAGAATGTCAAAGCTTCAAATCCTAGTTGAGTTGAGCTGAATAAATTTGGAGGCCGCCCCGCAAGTCGACAGGGGTCGCACTTATGCCGTACTCTCTCCCATGATAAGTTATTATCGGCTTGCTAATTTATATACTTGGAAACAATTATTGTAGTTGTCCAAATTGCTGATATTTGCCTGTTCACAACAGCCAGTTACACTTGCGAAGTTGCGAAGATAGAAAGCGGGTAAGCAAAATCACAAAGCAAGGTAAAGCAATAAAACATCCGTTTTTTGTAAACGTTCACTGGACAGAAAACAAAAACTACACAGTACAAACAAAATTCCAAATTACAAGAAAGAAGAATGAAAACGGGATTCGGAAAACATTAAGAGAAAGAAGACAAAATATGCTGATTGAGCTACGGGGGCAGGCAAGTCTCATCGCGCTTTGTCGGAATTCGTGTTCCAATGCCATGGCTTTCACTACGTGAACCCACGAAAGTAGAAACAAAGTAGTGGTAGAGCAAGCTCAAGGGCAGAGGCAGACAATATACTAAATAGTTCCTTTGTTTTTAATTATTGTATTCTTTTTGCATTTTGAATAAAAACATCATTTCGCTGCACATGTTTACCATTTTAGAGAGGGGTTTCCCGTGGCTCCTGGCGGAACGTTGGCAAAAGTGTTTACGCTGTGTCCATTGCTGCAAAATAACAGAGAAAAACGAGGCCTTGCCCTGGACGGAAAGCTCAAACATGAAGATACAAATCTTGCATCGTCAACATGGTCAGTTGATTACTCAAGTAGAAATAATAGTGCCAACTAATTTCTCGATAATATCTGTTGTACACTACGTACGATGTACGATTAGTGGAATTTCTGCAGTTTTCACCTACGTTCTTTTTTTCTGGAAGTTATGCCATCATGGAATCGAATTCACCATTACTTTTCTAAGCCAAAGTGTTTGGGTCCTCACTTCAGGGACTTAAAAATTGGAATTGATTGGATGGCATGCGTTTATTTTAGTTTGTTATCAGGCAAGACAAAGCAAAACAAAAACTTATCATATCGGTTGAGTTTGCTTCAGCCATACTTTGGCGGATCAGTTTTACGGTCATCTATTTAATTTATTGCTGAGCTTTCTCACTTTTACATATTTTTATTTCAGTGTTGCAAGCAACACTCCTAAAGAAAATTTGGGAATCATTGTTCAATATAGAGTTCGAATTCGACTGACTGTTGGAGGAGCTTTGGGAGGGTTAGTGTTTAACTATATATAACTGAGAACAATTTAATTTAGCTTTTAATTTAATTTAACAATTTACTTTTCCGTGGCAACAGCGTTGTATCACTGGTTGTAGTTTAAGGATTAAAAAACTAGAAGGATCTTTAAAAAACAATTAATGCTATTTTTACCACGCCCTTATTATATTTTCCTTATTTTAATTTCAGATTTATATTTTCCTTATTTTAGTTTCAGATTTATATTTTCCATGGTTATTGCTTTTTTTAATTTTTAGCGAATTAACAGCTGAGTTGCCATTTACTTTGACTCATCCGAAGCCGCCTGACAGTCCTTCTGTTGCATTAAAGCAACCGATCCCGGCACCCAACGAGTCCTGCTTGGATACTGATCTCATCGAACTAGAAACTAGGTGAAACTTCAGAACATTTGGGACTCTATTTTACTTGCTCTAGTATAAAAAATGCACTCACATATAATACTTTAAATTACTGTGGACAGAACAGTCACTTGTATGGAACTACTACGTCGTAATCATTACATACATACGGTAAACTGTAAAGAATTGTTCGCCCTGAATACTGATTAGTTTATGGGTCTTACATTGGTAACTATAAATATATAAGCCAATTACCAGACAGCTGGACGCATCAATAATCGCCAGTGCAACGCCAGAGCACTATAGATTTTGAGCGTTCATCTGACAATACAGGGTTCCAGAAGAAAGTAAAATATTATTTCTCCAGGTTAAGTTTGCTGCCTCTTTTAGCCAAAATCATATGAACACAAACTAAAACTTTAATGCTGCCACACCACCACGAAAAGCTTGACCATTATTTCAGATCCACATTGAGGATAAATGTTCTTTTTCATAGCCTGAAAACAAATTTAAATATTTTCTATGAGAACTCGAACTGATTGCGTTTGTTCAATTCAATCAAGTAAACGTTGGATCAGATTAGACTGGTATTTCCAATTTCTGTATATACAACTGATCTGTTGAGATTAAAGCTTAGTTGTAAACCACTGTGACGCTGTTACAGCATAGTTTGTGTAGTATATATATAGTATAGATAGTATAGTATCCCTACCTCTTTTGGGGGGGGGAGGTGTAGCCAAAGGAGGACTTGGTGGGGAGGTCACCAGCACGGGTCTATAATAACAGAATTATATTGGTTGTTAGTGATCATAAGAGGACTTCTTTATCTTTGAGCAACCCCTCATCAAAGAGCATCCTTTTTGTAATTATAGGATGCAATTATACACCATAATTCCCTGCTCTATCCCCTTCCCAAGCGGGGAGAAGCTTTTTGCAACCTGATTGGCTGTCGGCTACCCTCACCCCTCCCCAGCGAATGAGGAGTAGGTATGCCATGTCAACCCCTCCTACCACTACATGAGGGAATATTTGGGTATTTGGACGAAGCTTACGCTACCCAGCGACGAGAAGCCGCCACGTGGATTACTCTTCTTCCACAATTATATAATTATGCACTCTTGCTTGTAGTTTTATTTTCCAAGTTTTTGTTCCGTTTTAGGATTTTCTAAGTTTACTTTGTTGTAATTATCATTTTACTTTTCATTTTAGTACTGAAAATAAGGACGTCAATGATGACATAATTTTTGAAGATTTTGCCAGACTCAGAATGAAAGGAAACGAAGAACAGGAATAGCACTGTGATTATCACCACTTAAAACTTAATGCGGCATATGGATTTGTTTGCATTTATTTATGTAATTTGTTATTAATATTGTCACAGCATTAGAGCATTAGAATTTGCCAACTAGATTGCTGCAGTAAAAATAAAGTGGCGGCAGCGGCTACCATTGCGATAGCTAGTAATTAGTGTCTAAACCGCGTTGCGAAACATTCTCCTAAGTGCCCTGCTAGGAGTTGTTTTACATAGCTGTCCAAAGAGGGAGTGAGGAGACCTCATAACCTGTTTAATAAGATTACTCCCAAGATGGCGCTGCTCCAAACTTAGGAGAGAAGTTAGGATTGGTTGACAGCACTAGCACTCCTAGCTTGGGAGAATCCTTTGAAATAGAATTCTTCTAGTTCTAAGTGACCAAATCAATCTCTAGAGCGCTCCTGTGTAGCTTTAGCAGGATCTCTTGCAACGCGGCCTTAGATTTAATTGTTGAGGATGTTCAAAGTCCATCAGAGAAGGGATTTTTCTTTCGTCGGTTTCGGCCTGCAGGGAGCCAGATTGGCTTATAAAACCGACGGAGTAACTAACGAATACTCTGCAATTTGCATACAAACAAACAGTAGGTAACAGAAAACACAAAAACTTGTTGGCAGACAATGCTTGCTCATTTCCTTATCTTCGGTTTTTCTATCATTACTGTTTACATAGTTAATATTAAAAACTATTTATTTACATTCCAGTACATTACACTAATTTCATTGCTGTTGCTTCCTTTTTAACTTAACGAGCATGAATGTATCTCGGCAACACTGTCCGTTGTGAACCATTACTCTGTCACAGTGTCCACTGTTCTCTATTGAAGCATTAATCGGTTGTAACCCCTAGATTGAGATGATTATGCTGACCAAATTTGTAAAACTTACTGGCAGAAGCGGATAATTCTGATATGGTCAAAAAGACCTGGTCTTTTCAGGTTCAGCCTCCTTTAGGTTTAGGTTGAGCCTTGTAATTTAACTTAATTTTGCTCTTCTATTTTGGGCGTGAATACACACCGCATGTGTAATCGTTATTTGCAGTTTAGCTAAGGTTTAAGATAATATTGTACCTTCAATAATATTAAGAAATTACTACAATACAAATACCGCACACGTCAAATGTTGCTATTCTAGTTATGAGCTCAGTGAGCCATTCTTAAAAAAATGACATTGTTTCCGGTGAAGGACCACCGATCTATGAAGAGGCAATAACCCAAGGATTAGCCAAAACAGTAACAGCAGTTACCGTATTATCCTGGGTTGCTGACAACATTTTATGGTGTCGAGATGTCTCCTTGTAAAAGGATACCTTCATTTCCAGCACAACACGAGACAGTAGCATTTCCCAGGCATTTTTCGCCGCATACAATTCGCTGTTTTCATCCGGATATTTTGTTGTGAGACTGGTTTTACTCAATCTCTGTCGATATCGGTCAATTAATTCCTCGACCGCGCATCGAGCAAAAATATTGAAACTGTCCGGTCGAAATGCCACCGGATTTGAAACGTGAACACAGGCGTGCTGTTCTCCAACTTTTCGAATCATGTTGGTACATTTTTCTATAGCGCTTTCGTCAGGCGATAGAGAATTGACAACAGTTTCCAAAAATTCGTCAAAATAGGGAGCATGATTTAGAAATGCCGGTTGTAAGCTTAGAATACTGAATTTTCTGGTAACTCCAGCCAAACCTGTCAGACCCTTTCCTAGCGCCGGGATTTCAGCAATAACCTTACGAACAATCGCTTGTGATAAACTGATACGATTAAATGAGTTTGGCCAGGTATGCCTGATAACGAGCCCATCTTCTGGGGTAATTCCAAAAGCCAATGGTAGCGGGGAAGGACCTCCTGCCTTAATTAAGCTGGATAATGATGACGATCTAGATAATAGGCTGGCTTTCCGATTTAAATTATTGGCAAAAGAGGCGGCAATGCCCATTCGGTAAAACTAAAGTTTAGTTTGACTAGCAAAAAGAATGTATCTGTCAAGCTATCACCGAAGTTTTATCAGTGTAATAATTAACGTCATGCTGTCTGGGATCGGAAAGTTATAGCTTCGAGGAAGAATCATTAAAAGCTAAAAGTCCATAATGGCAGACTCCTCATTTGGCCTAAGGGCAAAATCTAAGTGCGTTTCACCTGCAAATTTGCACTCATAATGGGTGCAACTGAAAATGTATCCTACTCCCGTGAAAGAGTTGTACCTGAACCGTTGTAAAAATTTATATTATAACCATTTCATTAAGCACTGCTTTGAAGATATCGAATCTTGCTCACGTTTGGCAACAGGTTTGCTTGCAGGTTGTTGTTTTGAGAGCTGAACAGTCGGACTACATAGCTTAGGAATGATGTGCCTTTTCTAACTTTTTTCTTGATTATAATAACAGCATTCGTTCAAAATAAAAGGAACAGAAAACTGTAGAAAGCACAAAGCGCAACTGGATAAAAGTCTAAGAAGATGATGCAAATCAGAGCAAATGAACATTCCTAAACATAAAATACCTGGTATGCACCACGCCTAATAGAAACTGCTAAAACTATGTAAATATTTATTTATATATTATGTATTGAATATAATTTTCTTTAAAACTCAACAAATTGATATAACAAACTGCTCATGGATTAATATTTCTAATGTTTAACCAGCCAGTACTGCTTGAAACATATCCTGAATCGCTTTGCAAATGTTTTGCATAATGGCGAGAGGAGCAGGAGGCGGTGGTTCCGTGGGTTTTTTGATGACAATTACCAGAGGATTGTCGTGGCTTTCTGCGATGTGAGCAACATGTTTCATCTTGTGACCATAATAATCGTACAGGACGGAAGGAGAATGTTTATAGTCATGGTGGTACAAGACTGAAAAATGAAATGTATATATGCCAATGAATTCCAAATTAGTACCTAGGCCGCATAGCATATTCAGGTTACAAAACTACAGAGGTGCAAGGTTTTACATCGTCTTAGTATTAATGTGTGGAATATGGTATTTGATTGTTTTTGTTGTTGTGCATGCATCTTGGGTGCAACAAAATTGTTAAGTTGCAATCATAGTAGCGAACATACGTGTGCTTGGGGGGGGGGTTGGGGGGTTTCCCTCCCTCCGCACATGTGCAGGAGGAGATAGAGGGGGACCTGGAGCTAACCCTCCCCAGAGGGGTCCCTCACCTCACCCCCCCACCCGAATCCAGATTTTTCCGATTTTTTGGGCAAAAAACCGGATCGCAAAAATCCGGTTGCCGATTCACCCCCCCCTCTATCCCCTCCTGCACATGTCTGGCAGCGAACGCATAGAAACGCGCGTTGACGCATCTAATTCAATTTAACCGTTTAAAGATATTTGTAGCATATTCATGCTCACGAACGTATGCATATGCGCGTCGACGTGAGTCTGCCTGTGTTTGGAACTATGAGTGCACCATTAAATACCTACAATTGCCGACGTCCTGTCTGTATGGGTGATAAAGGTAATATTCATGAACAAAGTCATAAACACGATGAAAGTTGAGAACAGATCAACAAAACTTGGACTACAAATATTATAGGGTGGGTACCATACTTGGGGGGTTTTGGGAGGGGGGTTTTCATCCCCCAGACCTGAACCTCACCCCCCAGAGGGTCCCTCACCCCACCCCAGAATCCGGAGTTTTCCGTTTTTTGGGCAAAAAAAACGGGAAATCCGGTTATCAGGCGGCATTTAGCCGCCGGCTCACCCCCTCTCCCAGAATCTCCCCTCCTGCCATATCTGGTCTGGTGGGTGCCAAAATAAATATAAGAAAATATGATGGATTTGACAGTATAATACGACAGCAGTAGCATGAATGTTTTAAAAACATCACTGTTATCAGATTTCATATTAACTATAAGACCTCGTTATAGCATTTGTTATGTTATTGTTATGTATGACTAGGGTTGTGCCACTAAGAAATTTCCCGAGCCCCGCCCGAAGCCCGAGGCCCGAGTCAAGGCCCGGGCGGCCCGAAACGATTCACGGCCCGAACAGCCCGAGCAGCCCAAATTGCTTCAGAACTTGGAAAAGTACTCACCTGATAGGTAATTATTAAAATAAGTTAAAAATATTTGAAAAATAAAGAAGATATTTTACGTATATACAAATATATTTACATGTTCAGAAAGATAAATATATACCTTAAACATAGGCATATTTCGAAAATGTATATAAAGTTTTATATCTGACTTTGAATATTTGAACAATATTGGAAATATTTGTATTATTTTTAAAATATTAAAAGAAAGCGATGTTTTGCTTTTCAGAAATTTGTTGTCTACCTTTGTACAAGTAATAGTAACAAGCAGAAATCAAATAGGGCTACTATTATTAGAATTATTTCTCAGGTCGGGCCGGGCCGGGGCCGGCCCGACCTCGAGCCCGAACCGAGCCCGAGGCCCGATTCACGGCCCGAGCACAACCGCATGTATGACTTCTACTGTGTAAGAATGTGGTGTGTGACTTCGTAATAAGACGGCAGACTGGCTTATAAAGTATATAAAAATAAAACCGTGAAATCCAAAAGAGCAGCCATAACACATTTTTGTTCAGAACTGAGACTCTAAAAGCATTTAACAATTACTAGAAGTGAGACTCAAAAAGCATTAACAATTATTAACTATTATTCTTTCTCATTGTTTTCAATACTTTTTCAGATTAAAGTGACGTAACATACCGCTTTGGTGTTGAGGAATTGGCTGGTAGAACCAATTGGGAATATACCCTCCATAAGGAAAGGATTGAATCATTGAAGACCAACATAGAGATAGAATCAGTCTAGTAACTGTTAAAATTCTCATATTTAAACTAACAATTTTTCAGACGTTTCATGCATTTTAAGCATGAATCTGTTACGATCTTTTGAAAAGGTTTAACTTTAAGCACAATTTCACACCGCAGGGAATTACATCAAAAATATCTTTTATTTGAGATGTTCTGTGGATTCCTTTTTGAAATAGTAATTGAAATGTCCACAATCTATATTTTGACATGACAGAAGAGACGTAGTAAACCGCCTGCCATGTTACAATAAGTGCAGCTAAAAATTTGCAGTTGCGAAAAATTGATTGATAATGGGCGATGACACGGTAATCCCTTCATCTTATGGCTGATTAAAACATTCCTTGACTGTGCATTTGTGAGCAACTGAGTAGTTTTACGTTCGGTTGCACACAGTGAGAGACCGTCTTCGAAGGACGCAAACTTGCACAAGCTGTAAAGAAAATTTTGAATGCTTCCAAACAATGTCAGCTTTTTGTCATATTGGTTGTATGTTTGAAATACTTCAGCCGCTAATACTTCGTCAACCTCGTCACCTCAAGATCGCTTTGAATATGTATTATGTCGTAGTGCACTGGAGCTAGTAAATAATTACTTACTAACGCTGTTACCACACCCAAGTCGCAGTCCGCAGATGCGGAGATCTTAGCACAGATGACTAACATACCAAGAGACAGTCAGTCAGGGGATTCAATTAAGTAACATTTGAGCTGAACTACGAAAATAGCTAACAGACTAGCTACAGCTAAAATACATACAAAAACATTAATAAAGAGTATACTGAAAATAATGGAAACTGATACCTACAATTCCAAAAGCAAATATTGAAACAACAAAGACAAAACAAAAACAAGAATTCAGATGAGGTATATTACATAGACCAAGCATATACTCACAATGCCAATAATAATATCAAGGTCAAAACCAATCACAGTCAAAACCAAACACTGTGCATATGTAATACCTTAGTAGATGTAAAATGGCGGTCCGGCATCAGATCCGGTACGATTCCCAGTTCAAATGCTAGGGTTATAGGATCCTTTCTAGTTCAAACTTGGAGCCGGAAAAATCCGGTGCATCCAGAACAACACTCGACAGAAATCATATAAGATGACAATAGACTTTTCTGAGCCAAACAATTTGATAAAGGTGGAGTATCAAAAGTATCAGCTACGACCCCAGCCAAAGGGTCTCATCAGACGGCATAAGGTTATCGTTACGGTTTTTTCTTTATTTATTGAGTACGGAAATCAATACATACAATATACTATAGTATTACAATAGAGTAAATGCTGTGGTACCACAAACTACACTAATTTTCTATTTCATAATGTCCATAACTAGTTATACCATCATCTAAATAATATATTTTGTCATCAAATGGGGACAGACCCTTCTTATTAACGTCTACACTACACAGGTTATGTCTAGCACTTCTAATAAAATTCATAGCACAATACGTAGTAGACCCGTCAAATGTTCTGGTTCTCAAATGACGTTTAATGTTCTGGTAAGCGCGGACGTTTTTCATAGTTTTCCCGAAGACAGCATTGTTGAGTAATTTGTACATACCTTCTCAAAGTCGCTTTTAGCATGTTTCCTCTTCTCCGTGTTCGAACAGGGTATGGTGTAAAGTTGGAAGCGTATGGACAACCAAGCTTTACGGGTGGAAACTGTGCGCGTATGGAAACGACGAACCTGGAGGAGACTTATGTTCCAGTCGACCTGGGCAGGATCTCGCCAAAAATAATTAAGACTAAATAGACTTACTAAGAGGCGAAATAAATGCCTAACAACTCATCTACCGAAGGAACTTTGAATAAAATTAAATACACGCTCAGTAAATAATTAGCCTACCTAAGACTGGAGTAAGTCAAATCCTACTTACCGATTATACAATTCTAATAAAAACCTAACGAAGTACACCCTAACGGTTCAGCTACTGAGACTGCATTTAATAAAGAAACAGAAAAAGGGAGCGACTCCCGAAAAGGGTACAGGACAGCAAATGAAATTTAGACAAAAGAACATTCATCAGTAGAAATTACAGAACAGTTAAAATTCAGACAAGTACACATCCTAAGAAACAACCACAGTTAAACAAGACATGAATGAAATTTAGATACAGTGAAAAGACAATTTACGTACACCGACTCAACCCAAAAACTATTTAAACCCTTCTTGAATAAAGCCTCAAAGATATTTTCTTAAGCCGTCGCGGCTATCAGCAATTTAAAGGTAATGTTATAAAACTTTTCCTAAAACTAAGCATAACTTATTAGGTATTAAAATAAACCGACCAAAATATAAACCCACTTAGACTAAACTCTCAAGGTCGCCTCGGAGTACAAGTACTGCTAGCTAAATACAATAACTTACGATTACCCAGCGTTGAAGTCCAAAATTTGAAGGCGCGCACTATAGCAATACCAGGGCAGGGAGCTAAAGTAAAACCAACCGCACGCTAGACTGAAAAGAAACAAGACTGACTAGTTTTAGAAAGGGATGCTGAGAGAGAAACCTAGTGAATTTTGATTGGTCCATTTTGAGACCCCGTTTGCAAGCGAGATGCTCTGAGCGCAGCCAGAGACTTCTCGAAAAACAAGCAGCGCCACCTAGCGACTAAGTGGGCTGAATAAAACATAAAATACTCTAACATAGAAAATGACCAATTTCACACAATTTTCCACACAATTTCACACAAGTTTACAAAAGACACATTTCTCACTAAAAATACCATTCTTACTAAAATTTCACATTAAAATACACTCACTAAAAATACACTCAACTCACACATCACAACTCACACATTACATCTCCCCAGGGCTTACCGCCCGAGCTCCTGCGAGGGACACATACACCAAAAGAAGGAAGAAATTTACCCAACAGTGAAAATTTTTGACTGAATTTTGGTGAATGGGTCTCAGCACATAAGTGAAAATACAAAACGAAATACCAAAGTACAAAACTAAACTAAACTTGACTAAGTAAGAAACATAATAAAAATGACATGGCGACAAAAGACTAGTGAAGACCAGCCATAAAAACACGCATGGACAACTGCCATGTTAATGCCACGGGACGGTGCGTGAATGGGCGACCCATGATCCTCCAGCCGCAGCGGCGGGGATCTCGTACCTGTGTTAAGAGAAAACCAAACAAACAAAATGAGAACCCAAATGTCAGCTTCGTCTGGGTCTCTTCAAGCTAGGGTACGGAGGTAACCTCCCGCCAAATTTAGGGTGCGCCATCTCCGGCTGGGTGAGTGAGGGGCCTAGCCTCGCATCGCTAACTCAATTCCCTGCGGATCTCCTGCAAAATTAGAAAAACGAAAGATAATTAATAAAATAATTTAGAGGGATATGTAATAAGATGAATTTAATCCCAGTGTTTCGCATGTAAGTAGGAGTGAGTTTGTGGAGTCTTTAAGTAAAATATAACTATTAAATTATATTAAAAGAGTTACGAAGTAACCCTGAACATGCTTAAGCATATATAAAAGGGACCAAAAGGGTACGGAGAGTCCCCAAGTACCCTCGTGGTACTTATGAAAATAAAGTAAATTACATTAGGAGGGGGTTAAAATGGAGTCTTAGAGTTACTAGAAACGCAGAAACACTGGTTAAAATATTAGTAGAAAGTCCCTTAAAATAAAAGTTTTGGAGAAGATCCTCCCAACCGCGCATGCAGTTCGTCATTCCGTTGGTAACCCTGGTTACGATTCTGATTCTGATTCTGGCTCTGCTGTTGAATCCGCTGTTGGTCCTGTTGGGGTCGCCCCTGCGTGGCGTTATAGCCTCGCGGTCCCTGACTCTGGGCACTAAAGACCATAACAGCTTGTTCTTTATCCAGTTCTACCTGTACTGACTCCACAATATGGAGAGCCCGAGTGATCAAATCATTCTCCCGCACATGGGGCCAGAATTGAATGTCGGCCAGTGGGGCCGCCATTCTAGAACGTAAATCCGCTTTCAAGCCTCTTTTGAACTGAGCCACCACCTTCTTTTCCCGATCAAAACCAGGTTCGAATGGAAAGGCTTGCACCGCTAGCAAGCGCAGCGCTGCCATGTAGTCATGTGGCTTTTCACGTGGTTCCTGCATCCGGCTATAAAATTGCTCTGCATATTGTTCCGTAGTAACATCTCTTTCCTACTCCCGAAATTGCGAAAGTTATAGCGTTTCAAAAAATCTTTTTTTTTTGGATTTTTGACGAAATTTTTGACGAAACTTAGAACTTTTACAAATATATATATATATATTTTGAAAACTTTCTTCAGAAATCTTTGAAATGTTTTAGTTGTAGCTTGTGCAAGTTTCTGGCATTTTTTAGTGGGGATGGGTGTGGGCCCCCCACTTTTCGGAAAAGCCTCCCCCCACTTTTGGCAGCCCCCACTTTCATCCCCCCCCACTTTTTTGGGGGTCGCCCAAAAGTGTCGAAAAATTAAGTTTTTGAGGTCAAATTTTTAAACATTTTCTGAATTTTTAGCTAATTTGTGGAATTATAAGTTAATTCTAGGTTTTATTGATAGGTTTATTCTAGGTTAATTATAGGTTTTAACCCATTTGATTCAGGTTGCTGTGAACGTCACCAAATCATTTCAAAATCGTCATTTGGAATTGCATTTCTGCTTCAAAACAGATTTTGGATTGTATCCAGTTTTGTATTCAGTTCACTGGCAGCCTGGGTCGGTTTTGTGTTTCAGTTTAAATTCGATAGTGATCTTTTGCCTTCTGTTATTCATCATGGAATGTAGCGCAGCTGATAATTGCATCCATACTATCTCCTTAATTGGTGAGAAGGACCATCAACTGAAGTGTGCCTTTTGCCTCCGATCCTGGCATGCTAAATGTGCCGGCCTTCCAGATGCTTCCTATAAGAAGTGCGATGTCAATGCTCTTGCTTTGTTGGCCCGCACCTTTTTCTGTGACGATTGTAAGACCAGAATCGCTGCATTGCTGAGTAATTCTGCTGACACGTCGCCGTCCAATCCTGTATCCTCTGATCTGTTGGGGGACTCTGCTGTTGGGTCTGTGATTTTGCAGTTGCAGCAGACGTGCCAGGACCTTGCAAAGCGAATTGAGCAATTGGAGAAGCAGCCATGTGGTCCAAATTTGGATCAGGTTAAGGTGGAAGTGGCCGAACTGATGGAACGGGAATCGAAAAAGGGCAGGATTGTTCTTTTTCAGCTGCCGGAGCCAACGGGAGAGAATGGTGCAAACTTGTCTTTGGCGGAGGCAAGACAGAAGGACAAGGACGAGGTCAGTGAACTGTGCGATAAAATGGGAATTCCTGAAAACGACATTGAGTATATTTTCCGTGATGGCTCGAAACGAACAGATGGAAAACCGCGCATTTTGAAGGTAAAGCTGAGTAATCCGGAGTCTACCTCTATATTTAAGCAACAGTGCATGGAACAACGTCGAGCGAAAAATTCCTGGTCGAAGATTTGGTGCCGGGATGATCTGACGAAGAGACAGCGTGACGCAGATATTGCTTTACGTGATAAATTGACGGAACTACGGAAGGAAATCCCCGACGCCGTAATTCGATCTGGAAGATTCTACGATAAGAAGACGAAGCGCCTTGTTCCCGATAATCTTTTACCGAAATAGGAACTCGCGCCCCACCCACATGCAAATGCAAGTGTTGAGAATGTTATTAGTTGTTGGCTCTTTAATGCAACCTCCCTGAGGAACAAAATTGATGAGCTTAAGTGTTTATTGAATTTATCACCAAAAAAGCCAAAGCTAATTTTTGTAACTGAAACCTGGTTAAACGATGAACATTATGATAGCGAAGTTAATATAACCGATTACGCTCTTTATAGACATGATCGGAGGGACAGACAAGGAGGAGGAGTTGCGGTATATGTGGATTGTGAATTACCCAGTAAATTGTGTTCAGATTTAAATGATGTTGATTGCGAGATTGTGTGGGTTGATGTAAATATCTTGAATGTTGTATATCGTTTTGGTACTGTGTACAATGTACCTAATAGCAGTGTTGACGGTGTGAATCTAGTTGTACGAAATATTGCTTTAGCTTGTAGCACTTGTGCTAACTGTTTCGTAATGGGTGACCTAAATTTTCCTAAAATCGATTGGAACATCCCAATAAGTAGGGGACCTGAAAGTGAAAAGGTTTTCCTAGATTTTATGGTGGAGCAAGGCTTTAACCAATTTGTTTATGTTCCTACTTATATTGATCCTCCATATAATACGCTTGATCTTGTATTTGGGCCGACTCCGTTTTCTGTTAGTAATGTTGACACCTTGCCCCCTATTGGAAATACACATCATAACACAGTTACTTTCGAAATTCCCGTTAAGAAGTTTGCAAAAGAACCCACTCCATCGACTAGAGAATTCAGTCGGGCCAAATTTAATGACATTGCTGTTTTCCTTGATGCCATTGATTGGAATTTTGTCTTTAGTAATTGTGTAGATGTGGAAGATTACTGGAGAGAATATATGAATGTATTAACCGAAGCTGTAGTTAATTTTGTGCCGCTAAAAAATGCTAAGGCGTCACGCCATCCTTATCCAATCACAGCTGCTACGGTAACTTCAATACACAGGAAACGTCGAGCATGGCGTAAATTTAAAGCTAATCCAACGGTTGCAAACAGACGTTCATTTGTTACGGCTCGAAATTCTCTCAGGTTTAGACTTTTTCAGGATCAAATAAATTATGAACACCGATTGTCTGCTACACAAAACATTAAAGCTTTTTATGGCTATATAAACAGAAAACTTAATAACAGAGAATCTGTTCCAACTCTTGTGAATTCTGATGGTGTACCCGCTAGCAGTTCATTGGATAAAGCAGCGTTATTGAGTGAACAGTTTTCCTCAGTTTTTGTAACAGACAATGGCAGAATACCTGGTGTTCCTGTAGTGAATCGTGTTGATGTATCGACATTCAGTTTTACGGTTGTTGATGTGTATAATGTACTAAAGTCTAGACCGAACAAGTTCAGTTGTGGTCCAGACGGCATCCCACCTGTATTTCATAAACGACTAGCTGCTCAGCTCGCCTATCCGTTATTTTGCATCTTTCAACAGTCTGTTAACCAGTCAAAACTTCCGAAAATTTGGAAAACCGCAAATATTTGTCCAGTATATAAGCGAAAAGGGAAAACTAGTGATCCTGCATCTTATCGTCCTGTTAGCCTCACAGTGGATGCTTGTAAATGTCTTGAACAAATAATAAAAAATTTCTTAACTATCACTCTAGAGCGGAATAATAGCTTTTCAAGGAACCAACATGGATTTATGAAACGAAAGTCTACCCTTTCACAGCAGTTGGAATGTTGTGCAGATTATATGGATGCTATTGAAGATGGAAAGTGTACACATGTTGTTTTTTTGGACTTGTCTAGAGCATTTGATACTGTGTCCCATTCTAAATTATCGAAAAAACTGGAAACGTTTGGTATTACTGGTGAAATCGGAAAGTGGATAAATGATTTTTTAAACGGAAGAACACAACGGGTTTTAGTAAATGGTGTATATTCTGAGGAATCTTTGGTGAAAAGTGGTGTACCCCAGGGATCAGTACTTGGTCCACTATTGTTTCTGTTGTACATAAACGACGTCGATAAAGTTGTAAAATTCTCTAAAATTAAACTATTTGCAGACGATATTAAGCTGTATAAGACAGTTAAAAATTGGTACGATCCTTGGCTTTTACAATTTGATCTTGAAAGCTTAAGTAAGTGGTTTGATATGTGGCAGCTAACTCTTAGTGTTCCTAAATGTCTCGAGTTTCGTATTGGTAAATGTGCCTGTTTGTTGACGTGCTCTATTAATGATGCAGTGTTAGCTCAAGTTACTAGTGTTAGTGACTTAGGTGTGGGGTATAGTAGTAATTTGGAATTTTCTGATTACTGTAGTAAGTTGAAAAAGAAGTCCTTACAGAGATTGAATTTGTTTAAGCGTAGTTTCGTTAACAAAGATAGGGATTTTCAGATAAAAATGTATAAAACGTATATTCGACCCATACTTGAGTATTGTACACCTGTTTGGTCACCTCGCTTTCTAAAGGACATTGACACGATAGAATCAGTTCAGAGGAGATTTACTAAATATGTTAGAGGCATGTATGAATTGCCTTACCATGAGCGTTTAAAAAGATGTGATCTTGAATCATTGGAACTTAGGAGATTGTATGCTGATTTAATACTGGTATATAAAATTGTTAACAATGAAATGTGTATTGACTTTGACCGTTTCTTTGAGTATTCTCAATATGCTGGTACTAGAGGGCATGATCGGAAGCTTTACCCTAAACGCTGTCGTAAACTTAAAACTATGTCTTTCTTTTCAAACCGAGTTGTAAATGTTTGGAATTCCTTGCCTGGTGATGTTGTTAATTCACCTAGTGTCAACCAGTTCAAAAATTCATTAGCAACCTGCAATGTTGTTACATCATTTCTTCAAGGGCGCGCCTTACGAGAGACTTAGTCTTGTGCGTGCTCTATCCTTATTGTTGCTAAAATTAAGCAAAACTCGCACTCTTTCTCTCTTTTATTTGGGGGGGGACCCACCTCATTTCTTATATATGGCATGGCGGATTTTATACTGTTTAGAATCTACTGTAGATCGTGTAGTACGCTTACGAGCTGGAAGGGCTTTCTTGCTGGTAGCGTATATATATAGTTCCTCTTGAAGTCGGCCCTATGACTTGTCATTGTATAAAACGATTTTTTTTCATAAATAAAGGCGGGGAAAGCGCCAGAAAAGATAATGAATGAATGGCTTGCATACATGCATAGCGTTGACTATACATATATGCTTTCAGGCATGCCACGTTCCTCCATTAAAAGAGAAGCCCCTGCAGCAAAGCTCTATTTGTCATCCCTAATCATCAGGATGAACGGATGGCAAATAGATTATATACGGTTCTCTTACGCATCTCATTTATAAATACTGTACTCATGTATACGTATATATATATATATACATATATATGTACTTTTTGTTTTATAATTACTTGGTTTTGCTGCAGCTCTTTTATGGTGGGTAAGCACATATGGGTAGGTAGACAGGGCGTGGTATGCCGACGCCAAAGGGGAGCTGAGACGAGGACATGCTGTGCATGTCAAGGCAAATCACTTTGAAATTTCGGCATATATACACATATATGTACGTGATATGAAGTTCTTAAAAATGCGTCAGCATCTTTATTATTAATTATCTTTCGGATATATGAACGATGAATTCCAGTATATACATAAAATGGCTTTTTGACTTATATATGTGCGTATATATATACACATATATAATATATATATATTTATATGATTCTGTATGTGAAAACCCCGTGTTATATATCTTATATACAAACTTTTCTTATATAATTTTTCTTCGTAACAGTTTTTCTTTTCTTTTTTTACATTTTTTAAAAAGGTTAATAGGTGAAATTCTCCTTTAGCAAATTTAATTTCTCCTCTAAACTTACCTTTTGTTCTTATGAGTTGTCTCAGTAGGTATCTGTGCTTCCATTGGGGCCGCCAGCTAGTTGTATACGTATATATACCATTTAATTTTATATGATGAATGTTATTATGTTGAGTTTATAACTAGGGACATTAGAATGGAAGCACGGATGCTAGAGGTGGGCCCCTCAACGCCATACAGAAGGATATAAACATTTTTTTATATCAATGAAGGCGTGTGAGGGGGGCGGTTTCGCCCTGCCATTCATTCATTCATTCAAAAAAAAAATTTTTAAGCTTAAAAACAACGATTTTTTGTGTTTTAACCTAAAAAATGCTAACTTTTCGCTACAAATTTTGGTATTTTATACCTTGGATTCGCCCCCCCCCACTTTCCGGAAGCCCCCCCCACTTTCAAAACCCAAAAAATGCCAGAGTTTGATGTCAGAAATTCCATTCAGAAAGAAAATCTGACAAAAATTGGATAGATTTTTTGCTTTTAAATCAACAAAGCTTCTTTAACCTAAGTTTTGAGTTGACAAATAACCGTGCCGGATGCCATCAAAATTGGATTTTGAATTCAATAAGTTATATATACACAGGAAAATCCCAATTTCATTTATCTGAACTCTTTTGCTAGTTTTTAACTAAGTAACGTGATTACAGAGAGGGACGCGTTACACGAACTTAGGATACGTTATCAGAGTTTTAGGCGCACTCGGAGCTATTATCATCACTGTAGCGGATTATAAAGGTCTACAACAAAATGTCGGTTGGTTTAATTAGAGCGTATCTGGTTGCGTACGTACATTCCATGCTGCTTTCTTTCATTCCAGATGACACCCGAATTCCTGGAAGAGGTTGAAACTGGTTCCGGGCTTTTCACTATTTATAACTAACAACTTCGCGAAAATCCTTCGCGAAGTTCGCGAAATTTGGAGAAGTTAGCGAAATTCGTGAAGTTTGGATTTGAATCAAAACAAAATTGAAATTTTGCTTGCCCACTCAACTTTTTATTTTTACTATGGAGAAAACCCCTCAATTAGCTAACTGAAAAAACTTCGCGAAACATCGCGAAATTTGGCGAAATTTCACTAAGTTCGCGAAGTTCGCAGAAAATAAAGTTTTTTTGAGCTGTACTGTAATTGTAAATTAAATAAATAAGGAGTATTGGGGTTAATCGACTATAAGTGCAAAAGGTTGGATCTTCAGATAAAATAAGCGGGGGTCTGGGGGCGGCAGCCCCCAGCTAGAAGCCAGACCTTTTTAGAATATGGCATAATTGAAACCTATTTTTTAGAGCACATTTTGCTAAAATTTTAGAAAATTTAACCCTGTAATTTGATGTGCAAATTAGATTTTTCTGAGTCAACTAATAAAATTCGCGCCTATGGCGAAAATTCTTGTTATGTAGGGGCGCGATAGCGCCCCTACATAGAATGGGTGTAAAGGCGTCTGCGCGGCCCTCTGGAGACCGTGTTGACCTGGTGCCAGCTAATTAGAGGTCCGGCGGTGGTAAAAAGGTTACCATCGTAAACAACTCGAGTAGTACTACAAGTACCACCATACTTTTGGTTCGAATTCGAAACTTCAAATTTTTGCACTAGGCGATAGTGTTACCGTGCGTTTGTTTTTTTTCTCGGTGAATAACGCTTATTGGAAATGCATTTTACGGCTAAGTGTTGGAACGATGTGGGCATTTTGGCACCATACTACTATTATATGTTGGTAGACAGGATCCCCCCATGCTACCTTTTTTGGTCATTTTGGCACCTGGCCAATTTTGGCTCTGTGCCAAGGTCCCAAAGTCGGTCTTTCGGTATTTTTTGCAAATTTTGGTCACACTTTTCTAGAACTGGGCAGAAGCTGGAAAGGTCCAGTATCTTTTGTTGAAAACTACCAGTAGGGGTGCATAAAGTAACGAGGGGGATTTTTTAATTTTGCTCCCTAGCTTTCAGGAGATGGGCCCAAACTTTGCATTTTTTGGCCTGTTTGGGCGAAAAGTTTCTAAGTCCCACTTTTACTAGAAATGGCCTAAAAGTTGTTGTTGTTGTTGCCGGGCTACTCAGCCAAGAGGCTATATGAGGGCGCTAACCTTTGTCTCTCCCCATCAGTCATAGCTGGTATGACTCTCGCTTCGTCGCCTGAATGCTGTCCCACAATGGGAAGCTGGAGCAGACACCTTCTTGGCCTCTCGGCTCCGGTAGTAAGACATCCATTAACTGCTCATACGCAAGGTAGAGGAGCACAGCATCTTTCGACACTCCAAGCCCCAAGCGCAGATGGGGTGGGATCAGAGACAAACCCGGAAAGTTGTGTGATCCATTTTGAGTACATGACTCGTTTGCACCCAGCACTCCCTCGCAGGAGGTAGGCGGATCACATTGCAGAAGTGCTGGTATATCCCACGGGGGTACCTTCCACCGGGAACTCCGCGCCCTACTCTTTACGATAAGTGGATTAAGGGTTCTTTAGCGTGCACTACCCCCAGCAAGGCAGCACACGGGCCCAACAATTTAACGCCTCATCCGACCGGCGGAGCAGTGACCTAAGAGACTTGCTCAAGGAAACAATGTAACGTCATTATGACTAAGGTGGGATACGAACCTCGGACCTTTCGATCCTAAGCTCAACGCCTTAGCCATTCGGCCACACGGTCACTTGGCCTAAAAGTCACTAAAAATGGCGTTTTTCGGCCTTGGGGTGGTGCCCATATATAGTAAATCAGGGTCGCTGAAAACGATGAGCATACTGCCGATACCGCCCGAAGTGACCACTGGTCAGCATGGCTCCCGTGGTTCCTCGCCCAGGGTCAAAGTTGGGAAAACTCCCTCTAAACAG
The DNA here is from genome assembly GCA_030248195.1 of Trissonchulus latispiculum. Taxonomy (NCBI): domain Eukaryota; kingdom Metazoa; phylum Nematoda; class Enoplea; order Enoplida; family Ironidae; genus Trissonchulus; species Trissonchulus latispiculum. Next base: position 20,643 of record JASAND010017950.1, read on the forward strand.
CGTTTTTCGGCGTTTTGGTCGGGGGCATATATAGTAAATCGAGTACGCTCGTTTCAATGAGCATATCGCCGAAACCGACGGAAGTGACCACTGGTCAAACGGCCTAAAACTGCGTTTTTCGGCGTTTTGGTCTGGGGCATATATAGTAAATCGACTACGCTCGTTTCAATGGGCATATCGCCGAAACCGACGGAAGTGACCACTGGCCACTACAGCCTATGGGGCCTATTGACCACTGGTCAAACGGCCTAAAACTGCGTTTTTCGGCGTTTTGGTCGGGGGCATACATAGTAAATCAACTACGCTCGTTTCAATGGGCATATCGCCGAAACCGACGGAAGTGACCACTGGTCACTACAGCCTATGGGGCCTATTGACCACTGGTCAAACGGCCCAAAACTGTGTTTTTCGGCGTTTTGGGAGGGGGCATATATAGTAAATCGACTACGCTCGTTTCAATGGGCATATTGCCGAAATCGAGGGAGTGACCAGTGGTCACTACGGTCTATGGGGCCAATTTACCAGTGGTCAAGCCTCTTAAAACAGCGTTTTTTGGCGTTTTGTTGGGGGCATATATTGTAAATCGACTACGCTCGTTTAGCATGGCACTGTTCAAGCTCCTTGTATCCATTGCCGCATTGCTGGAAAGGGATCCTTTAAAATGACAGAAGGACAAGAAATAAAAATGCTCCTCTGGAGCATGAAAAAGTAATATGGGTGATGGTGAGGTTGCAAAATCAAGAGAGGACTAGTCTTTAAAATGGTTAATATGGGGCTAGGTTAAAAAATAGAAGAGGACTAGGTTGTGAGCGAATTAATATGGGCACAGCTTCGCCGAACAACCCATATTCGCGGGATTTCACGTTTCGTCTTAGCTTAGAGCTATCAATGTCAGTCAATAAAAAATTTAAGCAGTCGAATACTCATCGAATATAGCTGTTTGCATGTACTGTTAGACTAGTTGCTAGGAATATATACGTAAATTATCATCATTTTGTTGTGTTGAACTACCGCAGGCTCTACTACTAGGAGAGGTCTAAGGATATGATGCTAAAGCTATTGGTCCAAGTCAGGAGGAAATAGAAGATCGTGGGAGAGTCCTAAATTATTCTTGAATATAAATTTTCCGTATAAATGGATACGTAAAATGCGCTGGTTAGTATGAAGCATTTATCGAAGAAAACGTTTGCTAAAATAAAAGTTCGAATAAAACTCGAGCACATACCGTAGCGGTAGGTTATTTATAAACTATAAACCAAATGTATCGTGGACATGCATAATAATTTACATTTACAAACCGCGAATATGGGTTGTTCGGCGAAGCTGTGCCCATATTAATTCGCTCACAACCTAGTCCTCTTCTATTTTTTAACCTAGCCCTATATTAACCATTTTAAAGACTAGTCCTCTCTTGATTTTGCAACCTCACCATCACCCATATTACTTTTTCATGCTCCAGAGGAGCATTTTTATTTCTTGTAAAAATTTTCCCGACATGGGAAATTTTCCGGGGGGCAAATTAGTTTCGGGGGGGCCGCCCCCCCCTGCCTATGCCCCTGGTCGTTTATGCTCCCCCTCTAGAGTACGCCCAGGGTGGGAGTTTTGTAAATCAATGTAGACCAAATTGTAAATGGAAAAACCTCGTCTAGTAAACAAAAATTGCTTCACTTTAACTCTAGGTGACTCTAGGTTTCTATACAAGTTTTGAGTTTTTGAAGGTTCCTAATTCTTTCGTTCCTAATTTCGTCATTACTTATGTTACGATGCCGTACTTTTAACTGTTAGTTCGCTTCGAATCTGAACGACAAAAGGTTGGACTAGCAGCAGCATGAAACTTGAGCCATTTTTTCTAAACTTTGCTGTTCCCCGGCACCACCGGAAAACGAACAAAGAACCGGAAAAATATGCTTCCGGTCCATTCTTGGAATCCAGTAGGACCGCTTCATCCGGTTGAAATTCGTGCGATGTTGAAGCCAATGCAGTTAGATTATTTCCCAGAAGTCTAACATCCCAGTATTTGCTAGCATTCTAGATTTTTGATGACAAGCCAGCTACAAAATTGATTGGCAAGTGTTACCTGTCTGAATGGTTGAAATGATTATCAAGACTAGTGCATTATGATAAGAGAGTATGCCACCACAGTAGTATTTTTAATATAGTTGTAACATCAAAAATTTAACATTTAACCTTTTTTGCTCTGATATAGCATGCCTAGTGGAATACTATTATCATTATGTACTCTTGGTACCATCAGCTGTCAGCTTTTTCAAAAATTCTGTCTTAGAAAGTTACGGTAACAGTGATACCTCTTTCTTTTCAGACCGAAAACGATATCCTGTTGCGCCCGGAACTGGAACAAGCCGCTAAAGAGCACCCGGATAGATTCAAGTTGTGGTACACTTTGGATCGCCCTCCGGCTGGTATGTGGACAATAAAAATTGAAAAAACTTAAACTTTGGAATTTTCAATAACATATTTGCACTGCATAGTTGTAGTTTAATTTCTTGCAGCCTGCATAGGCTTAGTTGTGCGTTGAAAAGTTGTACACTTTGGGTTCGTATTCGGTCTTCCGCTCTTTCTACTGAAGCACCTGTGGCTCAGTTGGTTAGAGCGTCTGCGCGTTAAGCAGAAGACGCGGGTTCGATCCCCGCCAGGTGCCCGATTTTTTCGGGTGCCTGATGGTGTACAACTTTCATTTCTTTAACTTAGGATATCCTTTTCAATTTTTTTAAGTACGCCTCACCAGTGTGGTGATCCAGTTAGGAGCAGTGCCACCTTTCTTTTTCCTTGAAAGCAACTTTGACGTGACACTGACTAACTCATCCAGCTTACCCGAGCTGTGATAGCACGCATCCCAGAGAAATTTTTGTTGAGGCAAATTTCGCTATGAGAACGTACCAGTCCTCAGCCAATTCTATTCAGAGTGCTATTTTAGTTTTATCAGTTTTATCAGCTTTGAATTTTAGTTTTTATCATAATACATAAGAGTATGGCAACAGCGAAACTCTATGCATTATTAGCGTGACACATCCTCTGCATGCTAACGGCTGACCCCCCTCCTGCTCGCAAATTGTACCCTAGTGAGTCCAGCAACATGCGTGTATTCTAAAGCTCGAAACAGACAAAATTCGCGCACACATTGCTAGTGTTTTCGAGCTTTAACACACAAGCATGTACTCTTGGTTTTAATTAGTTATTAACAGTTTTTCCTATCATTTGGATTGTTACCATTCCCTGGCTGTTTTTAGATTGGTCCTATAGTTCTGGCTTTATCAGTGCTGATATGATTCGTGATCATCTGCCCGCCCCCTCTCCGGACACTTTGATCCTAATGTGCGGCCCTCCTCCCATGATCGACTTTGCCTGTAAACCGAATCTGGATAAACTGGGCTTTACTCCTGATCGATATTTTGCATACTAATTGATTGGAAGAGTGGAGGAGATGTGTAGTAGAAGTTTTGGGGAAATTAATAATTTTCAAACAGTTGTGGAAATGATTATTGAAGCACGGAATAAAAATACTTTGTGGGAAAGGCGTTGCAGTTTAGTGTACAGTTTTAGTGCTCACAAGTTCTAGTTTAGCAAAGTTCAATTTTTGTGTCCAAGAAGCTCCAAGATTATTTTTGGAAAACTTGTTTTGCCTAAAGTCCGAATTTTGGTGTGTTCCGTCAGTTTCGCTGCCTTTGGGCCGGTGCTGCCGTTTTTTGGAACAAAGCAAACCACAGCAACTTTAGAAGATGAAGATAATGAAGATAACTAATCTAAACTTTTTCTTGATTTTACGTCTGTCAGTTAAAGGTCTTTTTGTTTTGGTTAACCCGATCCCAATGTTACATAACCCGATCCCAATGTTACATTAATGTATGTAATGACATTAATGTATGTAATGTTTGGGTTTTTAATTAACACGAGCAAGAATGTATATTTATGCTGACGAAATCTATGCTATGCTACTTATAGAATATTAATAGTGTATTATATGTAGCTAAATTGATCCGTATTGTTTAGTGCCTATCTTTCATTCAGTCTTTGTGTTTGATAACTTTGTATTACCTACGCTTTAGTGTCATGTTATTTCAAACTGCACGTTAACTGTAATTTTAATGTTGGAACTTTAATTCAGTTGGTGGTTTTTGATTTGCCTGTAACCGTTTGGTTTTAGATTTATGTATTTTGTGCCATGTTATCCAGCCGGAAAGTCCATCCTAAATTCGTTTTCCTAAACAAAAGTTTTAATTTCCAGTTTTTTGTAATTAAAATTAAGTGTATACAAAAACTTTTCTAGTACTCCTGAATGAAAATAGGCGAAACCATTTTGTGAAATATGTTCCTGCTTTAGGTAATAGCCTAATATTATTGCTTATTTCAGATCTATATTGCTGTACGGTGTTAGATTTAGATTTATTCATTCCTTTTGCTATCGTTTATATATTTTTGTTTAGGAATAAATTAATGTTTAGTGTTGCCGTTGCCAATAGTTGGTCAGGCTCTAACTTTGCCAACGGTAATGATTCAGGGGTGTTTTCTACGATCCGCCCTCAAAGCAAAGTGGATAGGTTGGTGGTTATTGGGCGAGCCAATTGCGCTCATATAATAGGGTACTAGCTGAGCCTCAGTGATTCAGAAATTTAAAATTTTAAAACTTAAAACTTTTTCAGTTTTGAATTCTTTTGAAGAACTGAAGAACTTTTTGAACTTGCAGATTTTAAATTTTTTGAATACCCCCTCAACCAGACTTAAAGGAAAACTTCGTCAATCGCGGACACCTATTATAAAAGTTATTAAACTGCTCACATTTTATTTTTTAAACCTTTCCATAGCAAGTTTTTGACGTTGACATTCTCAAAAACTTTTCAAATTCTGCAGTGCTTTGCCCCAGACCCCTCCAATTTCTCGGGGTTTGAGGTCAAAATTTCACTGGATTTGAATTATTATAATTATTATTATTTGATGCTGAGCGCTTTAGTTCTTGCAAGACTTTATAAAAGTAAGACTCGGAGCTCTCCTATTAGATTAAGCTTGCAATATGCTCGAAACATGGGCGAAATCTCGTGTGGGGCTTCTCAGCATACAACGCTGACATTTTCCAAAAACGGACGTTTTGCCTAATTAAATGCTGTAACTTGAGCTAGCAAAAACGCCCGCGTTGTACACGCTGAGAAGTTCCGAGATTTCTCCCTTAATGTTTCGAGTATATTGCAAGCTTAGGAAGAGCTGAGTGTCTTACTCCTTCTCTTTATAAACTGTTGGTTCTTGCAAGAACTGCCGTCAAACGGCCAAGCCTGTTTGACCTTTCCTATAAGTTGCTTCTTGGCCCAGCTTTCAAACCCCAGACCCGGATACTAACGCCCGGCCCCGCTGCAAGTCCCAGACTCCAAACTGGGCTCGGCAGGCATGATGAGTCCGGCAGGCTCGGTGAGACCAGAAAGCTCGGTTGGCCCGGAAGCCCGGCAGGCCCGGTGGGCCCGGCTCTAAAAGTGGGCCGAGGCTACAGCCAGAGTTCGACTGTTCCCTGAACAAACACCACACAATTTTCCGGGCCAGGGCCCGCAGCCCGCTACACGACTTGGGAACAACCCTAGTTGGACCCGGCCTGGCCGAACCTGCAGGGTAACAAATCTAGTCCGTAATGGTAACACAATTACTGGTGTAATATAGAGGCGGAGTTTTCCTTTGATCTTTTACAGTTAAAGTTACCATTTTGATCGCAGGAAGCATTTTCAGATTACAAGAGGAAACGTGCCAATCCAGCTAGTTTTATGAGGAAAGGGATTGCGGAAATGATGCTATCCAACTGTATAAACTTTTCATTTTAAACATTAGCAGCAATCAATCAGCATTCGGGCATGACCTACCAAATTTTCGTTTCAAAAGCCGAAAAAGAATAAATTGTTTCTGCCCCCCCCCCCCTGGTTTACAGCAGTTTTAAACTTGAACCCTACAAAGACTGACGTCACATGCATCTGCACTACGTATTTTTCATTGTCCAATATTCCCACGGTTTCCCGATTTTCGACTACTGTCCTTGACCGTAGCTCTTGGAGACCCAGGATAGGATCTAAAGAGTTCACAAACTGGTGTTCAACCGATTGGTATGTGACAGAAGAAGCTTGTAGGTAGAGTATAAGACGCGAGAGGTTTTAGTCGGTCGGAACTTTTGAAAGTTTCTTGTTGGAAGACAGAATACTTTGAGGATGGCCACCTTCCTCTGCACTTGCTCTTCTGTAAGAATACGGGTCCACTCCGTTAAAAATCACAGGCTTATTTTGTAGCAGTTGAAAATTCGTTTTGCTTCGAATTAAAGAATATATTGGTTTATTATATGACGGAAGGGAAACTCTACTGAATGCTTTACGATTTCAAGCTCCGATAAATACAAGTTAGTTTTTGTGGAAAGTACGAAAAATACAGCACAGGAGCACTTCTGTAGAAACAAATATTTATGTAGTTTCAACATGGTACGTATCTGTTGAACTAAATTATTGAATAAACCTAAGTCGCGAATTTTAGCTTCAATTTGAGGATTTGGCAAGACCAAAATCACCCACTAAACATGCTAAGTTTTTTGAAATTTCCCGTGAAATTGAAATATGTACAGTATTGAAATATGATTGGCACATTGTATTACCGCCATTTTTTCAGGAAAAGTTTCCCCATGCCTGAAGGTCCTGGTCCTACACACCAAATTTCAACTTTTTATTCCGTCTGCAGACGGAATCATTGTTTTTATTCCGTCTGGAGACGGAATTATTGTTTTTATTCCGTCTGGAGACGGAATTATTGTTTCGGAAAATGGTATTACAACTAGTGATGTTTCAGCAGCTGAAACTGAAACTGAAACCTAGTTTCAGCTCAGTTGCTGAAACTGAAACTGAAACTGAAACTATTACGGGTTTGGAGCTGAAACTGAAACTGAAACTTAGTCGAACTGAGAGCTGAAACTGAAACTGAAACTGAAACTGAAACTAAAATAAATTTTGAACTGAAACTGAAACTGAAACTAGAACAATTATGGAGCTGAAACTGAAACTGAAACAGTTTCAGCTCTACACTAAGACTGAAACTGGTTTCAGCTCTCGCTAAAGCTGAAACTGGTTTCAGCTCTCGTTGAAGCTGAAATAGGTTTCAGCTCTCGCTGAAGCTGAAATAGGTTCCAGCTCTCGCTGAAGCTGAAATAGGTTTCAGCTCCAGCGTACGCATGCTTAGCTTAAACGAGTGTATCAAAAACTGGGTCACGTTCCCAGCACGTAATATTCCAGCCTTAGAATAAATATAAATTTTGACTAGTGCTTTTACTGCTTAAATCAACAGAGGTTTGAAGTAAATATAATGCTGCATTAAAACGTTTGTGCATAAGTTTAACTTAGTGCATTAGAATGTCAAAATACAATTGTATGGCAATGTTTATTTGATCGGATTCCAACTAATTTGCTTTTTTCAGAATAATTCTTCATTGAACAGAAGATTAAGCTTAGCCCGACGTAATTAACAACATTTTTGTAAAATGAATACATAATAACTAGGACCCCAGCTCCAGCAACTAAAAAGAAAACCAAATTTAGGGTTAATACATATTATTGCTATGAATTCTTTCATTTTAGAATGCTGCAACTTAATTTTTTAGTAAAGTCTCAGTTACATAAGTGTTCACTAGGAAATATAATGGTTGTAATTGATCATTTATGCTTTATGCTGTTGATTTTTTCCATGGATTAAATTCGCCTATATACCGACAATTATACCGCAGTGATCTGCCACCACAAACATGATATTATGTGAAAGTTCAGAATTAGGAATGGAAGCTAAATTAGGGTTATTAGTTAATATAAATTTATTAGCATAACATAAAAACGAAATAGAGGAAAACAAAAAGCTGAAATTCATTTTAGTCAGAGCTGAAACTGAAACTGAAACTCATTTTAATCAGAGCTGAAACTGAAACTGAAACTGAAACTATAACAGATTTGGAGCTGAAACTGAAACTGAAACTAAGCTAAACCAAGAGCTGAAACTGAAACTGAAACTGAAACTGAAACTGAAACTAGAACCGACTTTGAGCTGAAACTGAAACTGAAACCTGTCTGAAAGTGGAGCTGAAACTGAAACTGAAACTGAAACTGAAACTAAACAGGCCAGCGTAAACATCACTAATTACAACGTTGTTTATGGAAGAATTCAATTTCGTAGGCCTGTCTTTAGCACATGGCCTAGCTTAGGGGATTTTTTGGAGCAGCAGAATATGCAAATTAGGTTGATATTTGAGATCAACGCATGTGCAATTTTATGTGACAAGTCAATTTGAAGAGAGTATGTTTCATGCGAAGTCTGAGCTGAGAGCCAAACAGTGGCGCTGAAAAGTTCTAAACGCTAGGAAGGAATAATGCCCCTTTCTCCAACTTCTGGGGGCTCCGCTCCCCAGACCCCCCGGTGACCCCCCGGTGCTCACTTCCAATGCTGTTTTCAGGGATCAATTCTTCTCAGAGTTTTCGAAACTGAATGTGTATTTGATATTTGCTACCTTTTTTCTCAATGCTATTCCTAAGCATTTCATTCATTTTTAGAACTTTAATTAGTTTAACTATATTATAACATTGAAATATCGGAATGTGTGTCAATAATTACTAAAGCTATTGCGTTAGATGCAACAGGTGCCAAATATAATCTTTTTAAACATTTCCTTTACGGATTATTCTGGAATTGCAAAAAATCCTTCGGAGCCCCCCAGACCAGAGTTGGAGATGGACACATTTTTCTTGACCGCGACCGCCCCGCGACCGCCCCGCGACCGCCCCGCGACCGCGACCGCAGCCCGCATGCTAATTGTGTGACCGCAAAATTTTGAGTTAGTGAGCTTTAAATCCGTGTAAAAAGTCCACTTTCTCGCATATTTAAGGATACGTATTTTCCCTATTTTTCGATCGCGTAACTGAAGTTGTAAAAGGATTTGATTTTTGTAATGGTTATTTTCTCTGAAATTGTTTAATAAACAAACAAGCTCATTATTTTGAGGGAAACAAATTTTTTTCCGATTTTGTTCATAATTTTCAAGTTTGGACGCTTATTTTTCCCAAATCAAATGATCAAACTCAAACCCCTGGAAAATAGTCCGCGGCGACTGTCCCAACGCGTGTGCCAAGCCGCTTTCCAATTAATTGCATGAGTTCAGAGAAATTCGTGTTCAAAGCAATCCAATTGCCATTTTTAAAATTTCTCATTTTTGTTGCTGAGTTTACTGGTTAGGCAGAAATGCCAGATAGAGCTCTCCGTTGGGATAACATGAATTGTAGGAGTACAAATGTGGCCAATACTTGACTACCGACCTGTATTCTTGAAGCTGTCAAAATCTGACAAAATTAGATTTTTCGAAAAATGGTCCTTTTATGACTCAAAAAGTTTTTGGCGTTACCATTGAAATCGTAAGGAGTCAAAGCATACTCGAAACAACAAAGTTGTTGGTATTGGTAAGAGCATTCGAATGACTTTAGGTTTGTAGGTAGGGTGACTAATTTTGCTGATCCCGCAAAATGAAAAATTTTCTAAAATCAAATTAGACAGAATTAGAAATAAACAAATTTGAACAAATTTTGGTAAGGACTACCGTAAGGACTGACAGTTTGTACAGCTTGTCCACCCAACAGGCAAAGCATTTAACGTAGTAAAACAAAATGAAGAATAAATATAAACCTGAAGATTCGTCCAGAGGACCATTTATGGCAATGGAAATACGTAAAATATTTTGGAAAAATTGAAAATTTTTGCTACAAATTGGCCCAAATTGCGAAGATTTGATGGAAATTTGCGGTCATTGCGGTCAAGAAAATTTGACCACGACCGCGACCGCCCGCGGGTACCCGCGACCGCGTCCAACTCTGCCCCAGACCCCCGCCGTATACGTTGGCCTTTCTATAGGTTACCCTTGTAAATCGTGCATTTTAAGCAGCATCAACATTCTAAATTGTGTAAATTGTGTTGCACTAAAGGAATTATCAAATTTTTTAAAATAGAAATTTTTTGCACAGAAAACACGATAAAACAAAAATTCTACCTGGACGCAAAATTTCTTAACCGGACGCAACTTTACTCACTTTTGCTAGAATCGCTATGCCGAAATTTTGGGTCAAATAGTATATATTTATTTTTCGAAAAGATCTACTTTCAAACTTTGAAATATTACATAGATCAGGTCAAAGCTGACGCCTAGGCGGTCCTGAAAATCTAATCGAAAAATTCCACTGAGAGAGTCACCAGTAGTAGCCAGTCAACGTCGAAAGCGCCGCAAAACTTTATGGTAGCTATCTTGAAGGGGTTTGAGAGATATATATAAAGAAACAATTTCGCTTTCTACATTTGGTCAGACTTTAGCAAACCATTTGACGTGTAAGGAGCACTAGGAGTAAACCAGGCACCGTTTATGTAAACTCATCCGCTGGTTTGCATTTAATTCCGGCCATCTGCGCAGTGCGCTAGAGGTCCGGATTCGTTTGTGCAAGCACTGTTCTGTTGCTCCTCTAAACTATTAAAGGCCTTTTCAAGAAAAGGTACAGTAGAGTTAAAATTTGACTCAATCGTTTTCATGAAACTTAAAAAGAGGGACAAAATCTAGCTTGGGTGTAGTTAAAACGAGCTTAAGTGGTTAATTTTAACTCTATACTCTCTGCTCTACGCTTTCTTGAAAATGGGCCAATGTGACTGGCGGGGAGGCAAAAGGCCATAGAGATAGGAGTCGTCCTCGATCAGAATACATGATTCCCAATCCCGGTCGGCATTTGGCCAGGGCCTACTTTCTGAGGTGATATTTTTTCCTAGTTATGTGTACGCGGACTCAGACATTACTAGTTTTTCAAACGAATCCTACTTACACTACTATTTGATGCCAATTGGAGCTACTCGGAAAAGCGAAAATTGAAGCTAGAGCTCAAGCTCGAAGGTACCCCACTTTTCAACTCAAACCAAGTAGTTGGAAGGAAGTTGGAAACACTAGTTTCAGCTTTTATCTGGGCCATGAATGATTTCTTTCAGTGTCAAATAGGCAAGAAAGACAAGTCTACCGTACCGTAGATTTCCCGGATTAAACAAAAGGAAGCTTCTGTGAAAAGTGGTACCCATTACGCAGTCTAAATCTAGAGGGAGTTTAGGATTCATTCATTTATTCCAACTTCCAAGGAAAAGTTTAAAAGATGAATGACTTCCAATACTATGGGGGGTTTTCTAAATTTTTGAGTTGCCGAAAATTTACGAAAAAACTGGGCAAGAAAAGTTGAGGGCGGACAGACACTGATTTAACGAGAATGTCATCTATTGGACCATTGAAGAGGAAGGCTTCTTTAGTGTCAACCGGAGACCAATTTTTAGCATTCAAAATTCCAGACTAGCTAAACGCTGGAGATTTCCTGGGTGCTTATTCTGAAAAAGCTACAACGCAAAATTTTGAATTTTAAAACTAAAAACGCAAAACGCAAAATAAAATTTGATTTTAAAGCTAAAAGTTTAAAAGTTATGCTTGTGACGTCACCAACTTATGGTTGTTGAATCGGAATGGAATCACTTCAAGTATGCTTGCTTCTGGTTTAGATCAGAGTTAGGTGAAAGTTGGCGTTGCCGCGCTCTGCAGCAGCTTTTTAGCACAGGAAGGAAAAAAGAATAAATAGTTGGGGGCGGGCCTTGATTCGGGCCTCCGGGTACGGACCGGAAAATTTCTTAACGGCACAACTAGTTTTTAGGCCATTTCAGAAATTGGACAAGAAAAGATTCATCTTCATAGTATTTTATGATATCAAAAATTAAATGACATACCCAATGAGTTCCTCTGAGGTACTGTGAATGCTGATGAAATGAACTCCTTCTGCGAGGCAAGAATAAATGTTATGATAAATGCCGACACTAGTTCCTAAGAGCCTAAACCTGTGGACTTCAATTGTAGCCACAAGTTTAGGTCTCAGGGAGCAAGCTGTCAGTCAAAATTAATTGTCTGTCTAGACAAATCCTGGGCCCAGTAAAGTTGGGAAAAGTGGATATAAATCCGGACATAAACTCAAACAACCAACTTCGGCGACGGAAAGACCACAAAATGAATGAAGAAAAATCTGAAACTATAAAACCAGCATACTTAGCGGCATTAACAAAATTATGCAAATTAGATTTTCGAAAAGAATGGATTTTATGCAAACCAGGAAGTGAAATATCAAGATTAACTGAAAAGACTGTGATGCTTAAGTCAATGTTAGAGACAGACTGTAAAGGCTTATTTTAGAAACTATACACCTCCTACAAGACTGGAGTGATATAACTGACTACTACAGGAGAGTTCTGATTATGATACTGCGGTACTCTTTTCAGTGATATTTAGACATCGTTTGCACAGCTGGCGCTTCGATGTAGGAGAGATTTCTGGTGGCAGGCACTGAGCGAGCCCTGAGCTGTAGTAGTAGGTGATTTTGTCTGGGTCTTGTTCAGACTAGACTGCTGCCAGTTGTGCATGTGCCTGTGCGTGTGCGCTTTGTGTGAGCTTCATGTTAGACCACACAGATAGGTTAAGCATTAGCTATGAGACGAATCGCGAGCCCAGATCGCTCAGACTTGCTCGGATCGGCTCGGCTCGGCTCGAAGGTGCACAGAATGCTTAACCTACTTCTCCTGAAATGTTAGCATTAAGTCTAGCAGATTCGAATAATTGTTACATTTCCTGACTGTTAGGCACTGGAGGGATTTAGAGTGAGGTACAGTGGTTGAAATCGAAACTAAGAGACTGATGTATCTTCTAAGCGATAAATCTTGAAAATTTTGGAAAATTGGACAACTTTATAGCATTCTACGGGCTCTATCCAAATCTGAAAGAACAGAAAACATATGTATATACTTTCTACCACGAGTTCATATATATATAAGAAGATATATATAAGAAGATAAGGGAATCGTATATATAAGAAGATTCGGCTAGCAGTATAGTTTTAAGTATACTGACCTCTTTCTTTTACAATTCATGGAGTTCAAAGGTGCGATAAATTCTAATTCATCAAAAACAATATTTTCTAGTGAGCGGAACACAAGAAATTCGAAAACAGATTTGATCGAAATTTAAAATTTAAAACTGTGCTGGTGTTTGGATTTTCTGTTTCTCTAAAACAAAGTTTTTCTACCTGTGTTTTTGTTAATAAGATGTGAACCTGTCATTATTTGCGGCCTTTAGAACCTAGAAAACAACTGAAAGTTTGATTTTTAACAATAAAAATTTTGTGAGTTTTTTCCATTCAATTCAATTTTTGCACATAGATAAATGGTTATAAATTAGTTAACATGAGGGAAGGTAACAGAAGACCGTGTAAAGCATCTGCCTTGATGAGCTGCCTCTCCTCCACAGTTGCATTCATTCATTTTCGAGATGACTCCTGACTCAAGGCCGGTCAGGGATCAGCACCGGCACCCTAGGCCCAGACAAGGGTATAGAAGAATTCTTACCTTTACCTTTTTAGCATTCGAGAGTTTATATACTCAGCGGAACCTGAAACATGTATATATCAAATTACAGCTGAGCACTAAACATTTTCTTACTTTTAGGTCTGGTGCAGGGATGGAAACTGGGTCACTTTTTATGACCCATGACCCACTCGACCCAAACTCAAAATTGACCCAGACCCAAGGTGACCCATAAAATCCTAAAATGTAGTGGCCCAGACCCAAATGACCCAAACGGTTTCGTGACCCAGACCCAACTGACCCAAGAATTTTTGTGACCCAGACCCAAATGACCCAGTAGAATAACGTTACACAGACTGACCCTAACCGAGATTGTCACATTGTGCAGTGTTTTTCAACTTTCTAACTTTCTTGATTTTTGGAAAAATGCAAGAATAAGTATATTCCACCCATTTTGTGAAACTAGATCAATAGTTTGTTTTTCTTACAAAAACCAGCTAAACATGGACCGGCGGTTTTCAATTTGGAATTACTAAATATGCACCATCCCAGACAAGGTTTTTTATTTAAAGAAAATGTGTGAGACGAGGTGTCTTTGCCAAAGCCTTCATTTATTTAGCCATGTTTGTCAAAAGCCCTAACTTTTGATTTTTTTGACTAACCTTGAAATATTGCAAATTCAGAAGTTTAAAATTTTTCAAAAATTGAAAGTTTTAACTTGTTAAAAGGAAGTCACGGAAGGAAACCTAGGAACCAAAATTTTTATGAAAGCATTTGTAGGTTTTTATGCATTTAAAACGCTTTATAACCATTTAGCTAGCCTTAACATTTTCAAAATAAGCTCAAATTGGAAACTTTTTATTACTTTTTCAATAATGATGGAATTGAAAAAAATAATTGCTCCTGGAGCATTTTGCTGGCTATTTTGAGACCTGAGTGGTTGATGCTGTAAACTTTTAAAATCGACCGGAATGTGTCCGCTTTGGCATGCGTGCTTTTACTGTGTGCCCCGACGACTCATATAGAATGGCAGAGCAAGTCACACTTAACTCTAGTGATTTCTGCGAAATGACTAGTAAATTTAACTAATTAGTGAGTGATCGCGCCGAAGGCGCGAAGATTTTTCAGATATGGTGGGTTTACCTTTACAATTAGCTAAACTTCCACCACGAAAATTGAAACTTTAAAGATTTGGCAATGGCAAGACCCTTGTGACCCAGACCCAAAATAACCCACTAAAATTGCTGACCCAGACCCAAAGTGATCCATAGAGAGCTTGACCCAGACCCACCCTGACCCAAAGGTTTTCCAAAATTAGTGACCCAAGACCCAGTGAGCCATGCAAAAATAACGATCCAAACGACCCATGACCCAATGACCCATGGCCCAGTTTCCATCCCTGGTCTGGTGGTGGGGGAAGATTACTGTAACTTCTTTATATACCGTTACATTAATATTTAAATACGTACTATAGAAATAATAATACATAGGGTTTAAAGTAAAAAATTGACGAATGAAAGGGCTGTGCTAATTATCCAGTCTTTACCCAAAGTAGGTGTTCAGAAATTAATAAATAATAAAATGACTAAAGTATAATCACGCGACTATGCATCAAATGGAAATAATTAATAAATAATTGTAAAATTAATTAATTATAGCTGATGTTCCCACGTGAATAATAAAATATATTAGATATAGGTGATCAGTCGTTATTTAGCCTGACGTCGATTTATATTGACAAAAATAGATACAATTCAATCTAAAACATATAAACATAAACATATAAACATATAAGCTAATATATAATCTACAACAAAATTGTGTTTCACCCCCTCTGACGTGGAGCTCACTCCATCCAGAGAGGTCGCTCATCCCCTTCAGGCAAAAAACCGGAAAATCCGGTTTTCCGGCGGCCGTCGACAGCCGGTTCACTCTCCATCCCCCAAGCTTCCGCCAATTGCACATGTTTGGATCGAGGCTCTTTGCATTAGTATTTACCGTCGGCCTAATTTTCGTCGGCTGGGCCGGCCTTTGTTGGCAGAATCCAGCGAATGGTGGATAGCTAAGAATGAAATATGAATTTACCGGATGATGAATGAATAAATAGAATGAATGTACGAGAGTGAATGAATGACTTGACGGTAAGATAGAATCCATTAATTTCTGCATAACCACGCAAGACCTTTGAACTTTGAACATCAGTAGACTTGAGAAAAAGTTGAAAATTTAGGGCTAAATTGAAACAGTAAGCTTTGTCTAAAGTGTATGGTGTGTCTGTGTAACTTGAACTAGGGCTGTGCAGAAGTCGCAGTGGGGAAAAGTAACAGAGCAATCGCATTGCAGTTAGTTCGGGTCGTCAATTGATGCTAACTGCAAACGGGGGAGCGCGTTTGCTCTGTTACAAAGTTATGTATTAGCTGTTACGTTCAGTTGGTGCATATGCGCTGACTTACACGCCCCCACGTGAAGCTTTAAGCTGGAGCAGCTTTTACGTCATTCAAAACACACACACATACACCAACGAAATTTTAGGGATCGAAAAAACTTCTCAATTTCCGTTGTTAAGTCATTTCGCAGACGTCTCTTTGTGCGCAGCGATTTCTCTATCGGTATCTGTAATTGTGTGCGTGTGTTCGTGCCTCTTCACTCCCCTCATTAAAAGTCTGAGAAAGCCCCCCAGTTTTTACATTTCGTCTGTCTGGGCAACCATAGGGGTCCAGTTTTGCTATAGTACCTGTGCATGTAGCTATCAGCTAGCGGTTTTTGAGGGGGGGGGAGTTTGTACTGAAGGCGGCACCGTCAAATATTTCGTCTGGGCGTGTGAGAGGAAGAACTTTAGTTTCCACAAAAAATGACTGAAACCGACAGACTGACGACAGAAAGACTGATCGATTAGAGTCGACAGACGTTTTTTCTCCTCAAAGTCGAAGAGAGGGCTTTTTGAAAGTTTTTTGCAGTTTCGAAGCTGCCTGCCTCGGTCTAGACCGGTCTAGTCGGCACCTCAGCTATAAGCTATGCAACTATGCTAAACTATGAAAGAAGTGCAAAAAGTTCTGGGAAAGCGGAAAAACGGCGCTAGAATTTTGCTTTTAATTGGAATGGTGGATTTCAGTGTTTTTCTGATGCAAAGTGGAAATCTGGTGAAATTCATACAGTTAATACTAGGTCAGGAGTGTATTATCGTGGGCACGAAGTAAGGTACATATACATCGTGGCCAATATTATCAAAGTCTAAATCCTAAAACCAAGCCTAGCCTATCTTTAACACATGAACTTAACCCGGGTCAATTCGCTAAACCAGGTTAACAGTAAAGCCGATTTCACACGATGGGGATTTTTGTGGGGATTCCCCAGGGGATTATGGGGATCCCTATGCGGACCCCATCTATCCCCATAGGGACGCCCCATGGGGATTTCTATGGGGACTTTTGCGGGGATCCCCATGAAAATTCTCATGGGGACGGATTGCTCGCCGAGCAATTTTCTGTGGGGATCCCCATGAAACAACCAATCAAAGAGCAGCAAAACCCGATGACATTGTAGACATGACATGACAGTCTTAAACGCATTTTAACAAAATGCGAAACAATATTGCTTACGTAACAAGCAAAATGGATATTGCACCAACAATTTCACAGGTTTGTTGAGTTGTTAAGAACAAGGAAAAGCGAACACATTATTATAATTCAACAGTCTTGAGGAAAAAATCAAACGATGAACTAAATTAACTAACTGATTAATTAATTAACTCCAGATTAAATTATTATGCCTATATTTTTTATATTTAAATCCAGGTGATATTCAGTACTTTTTGTTAATAATTTTTGTCTTCAGATGATAATATTTTGAATTGGTATTATTATTGTTTAAATTGTTGAGAAACAGCAATTCCATTCGTTAAAATAGGAAACAACACGTTATCTATAGCAAGCATCCCCTGGGGATTGTCCCCATTGTGTGAATAGATTCCCCATGAAAAGACCCCATGGGGATCCCCTGGGGATGTTTGGAAAAACTTTCGAATGTTGTGTCCCCGGAAGATTCCCCAGGGGAATCCCCATGGAAATTGTCATCGTGTGAAATCGGCTTAGACGTTTACAGCATTGACCCCCTGGGGCCAATGTTATCAACGTCTAAATCCGGGTTAACTCGCAAACCCTGGTTAACTTGGCTATCTTTAACACATAAAGTTAACACGGGTTTGGGCGGTGATAAGATCGGCCCCAGAAAGTTTGGGCTCATGCTTTGTCTATTTTCTACCCTTGAGCATGTCACAAATAAGTCTCCAAAAACCTTGTGTAATTATCCGCAGGTCTACCTTATCGCTGTAGAAAGACGAGGCGAGCTAGGTGAATACGTGAGGAGGGATCGGAGAATAGAGTGAACCTACTCGTTCTTGCTTTCATCGAATTCATAGAAAATACTTTTATCATTATGTACCTGGGGTTTTTCTAGGCAAAAATAAGTTGGGGGAAGAGTGGGAGGGACGGCCCCCCACTAGTGGGGGGGGGAGGTTCAAAAGTGGGGGAGGAAATAAAATGGGCTACAAATGCTAAAAATACAGTATAAATAGCCTGTTTCCCACATATACTGCTATAACTAAGCGTAAAAGTGCTCAAAAATTAAGTTTTGGCACCAAAATGGACGATTTTTGACCAAAACTTTCCGGCGAGGCCGGAAGCATTTTGAAAATTTTGACCAAAAATTCTAAAAATTTGGCAATTTCTAGCCACCTTAAGGTGAGGGGAAAGCCCAAAAAAGTAGGGAGGGGAACGAATGGGGGAGAGGTCGAGTGGGGGGAACCAAAAAAGTGGGGGGCGCCCCCCACCCCCCAGTAAAAACCCCCAGATGTACTCTTACTTGGTTATGCGTATGCACTATGTTTTATTAAAGAACGGCGGACTAATAGCATGTAAAATTGTTTGACATGTTTTGCTTCATCTACAACATGTACATTTTTAGATTCATAAACAATGTACAGATATTTTTCTGAGACGTCGTTGCTCAAAGTCAAAATTGCTAAAAAATGAAAATCCCCACAAATTAATTGATCCCTACTTTAGACTGTGAAAACCCTAGATTCTTTAGGCGTAGTCTAATCCCAACTGATTCAATTAGCTCTTACAGAAATCAGGGAGAGCCGCATTCTATGCAGGTAGTTTCTCTGTGTAAGTTTTTCTTTTCTAGAACGGGTCCTTAAAAACAAAAGGATTCTGTCATAAACAATATAAATTTTTGCAATAAATCATGGGCCATAGTCAAACACATTCTTATATACATACAATATGGAAACGTATTTTGCCTCAGATAAACTCTAAACTCCAGAAAGTCAAAACATAGCTATACAAGAGCGTTTCTTAACTTTTGTAATCTTATTGTAAAGCTATTGTATCATTGTATCGCTTTTAGGGCCTTTTCTGGGAGAACACTTTAAATTAACTCATAGCTATTTGACCTCCACTCGAACACGATTTATCTTGGAAGACGGTGAACCGGCGGCAGAATACCGCCGAAAACCGGAATTTAGGGTTTTTCGTAAAAAAACCGGATTTTTAGGTTATTTTACCCAAAAAACCGGATTCTAGGAGGTGAGCTCCAGGTCTGACTGAACCGCCCCCCCAGCGTCCAAGCACAGGTACGGAGATAATCGAGAAACGACAGTTCAACGACTCCCACTAAACTCAGTTCTCTAGACAGCCGAACTGGCTTAGCTCAGCTGTAGAAGGAGGAAGATTTTATATCACATGTGGGAGGGATATATAAAGAAGACAAGATGAGTGACACTTTATTGATCAGACTATAAATATAGAGACGGTTCAGAAGGAGTCAAATTAATTTCCGCTGTCGCTCCTGCCCTAGAGCCGTGCCCTCGCATTGTGGCTCAGTTTGAAACGAATAATTTAAGACATCAAAACCCTTCCTAGACTAATTATACGTTGAATTGTTGCAAGAGGGTTGCGAGGGTGCAGTCTACATTAAAGAGATGCATAAAAACCTACGCCTGCAGAACATTACATAAAGGGGCTAACTTCCCACGAACCTATAACTAAGTTTAAAAGAGGGACGTTACTTTAAAGATTGTTAAGGTATTAAATTTTTATTGTTAAAATTCTAAATTTTACGTTTCTAACAAGAAAAAACCCATAGCTAAGCAACGTAGGCGCTTTTTGACTCTGGTGGTGACCTTTCGCGCTTCAGAGGTATTAAGTAGGCAACTTGAAGCTGACTAAGAGGAACCCAAAATCAGCCTAACGTTTAGAGGGGGAAAGTAGGTAAGTCTTATGGTATTGTTTGAGCAGAGTACTAAAGCTGAAACTATGCAGCAAATGGGAGGGAAACCCAGCTAAAGAAGGCTAGCAAAAGCAAGCCAGTGAAAACGGCGAGAGAGAGAGAGAGAGAGAGAGAGCGAGCGAGTAGGCTTCTTTGAGACTGCTGAGCCAGGAGGCACAACAATGAAGTCTCTTAGAAGCACATACGTACAAGTAGACGGGGAGAGAGAGAGAGATCTAGCTAGGACTAGCGTGCTCAATAGGGCTAAGGCCTTTTTCGTGCGCCGGATGACGTCATCCAGCAGGGCTAGCGAGGGAAGAAAGCGCCGCGCTCGCGCACTCTGATCAGCTCAGAGGGACAGAAAAGCTTCACTCTCTCTCGCTCTCTCTGTCTAGACGTTTTCAAAGTCTAGGTGAAAGCCGGAGACACGGACAGGGATAAAATGAGATAGAAAAACTGGGACTCCCCTACCCCCAGACTGACTGACAAAAAGGAAGGCGACGGCAGCCCTTTTTATGGAGGCTGGGCCACAGGGTCCGGGCTAGGCTTTCAGAATTAGGGGAAAAGGAGACCCGGACCCAGACAGAGAGTGAGTCAGTAATTTTGTTGCTAATACTCTTCCCTTCAGCCTGATGCTCAGCTAATACCCAAATTAATGTTAGGTAGTTAGGAAAAAATGGGAACCTACGTAGGTATATGCTAACAGTACTTTATCAGACAGAATGACTTTCTTTGACGCGGAAGTCTGGAGGGATCAGAATCATCAAGCTTACAGAATAGATGAATGCTTCCCTTTTGTGAGGAGGTAATAAAAATTAATAGGTTTTGCGTGTTTGATTTTTGTATACTTTTGGTAACCATCTAAGCTTATTTTGTTGTATGCTGCTTCAGGGTAAACAGGAAAAGGGTATGCAGAGGGTCTTTCACCAATCGCACGACGAAGCTGCCTGCCTCCCATACAATAATTATAATTGAACAGACGGAAACTTAAAATTTTAAGAAAACTAGAAAAATAAAAGTTAAAATTTTTTATACATTACATAGAATACATAGAGCTTACGAATTTGTTCATTTCGTAGGATATCATTCGGTGAAAGAAATCACAAAATTTAGTAATTTGTCGAACGCCACAAAACCGGTGAACTGCTAACTAGAGACTTTCGAAAGAGTTGTTTCCTTCCAGGTCCAGGTCTAAAGACTTACGACCTCCCGTTCCGTTCGATTTCGATTTTCGGAACAAATTTCGATTTTCCGAAAATGATTTGACTAAACGGATTTCTGAAAAGCAGCATCTCTTTCAAAATTCCCCTCTCAAATCCTGTTTGACCTTCCACTAAACAGATTTAATTAGACACACTTTGGTCAATAGAAAGTAGATCGACAAAATCGACACACGCATGACATGATCACACACAGTCGTGAGATCCTGTGATATCAAACTCTGATCCAGTTTTAGTCGGTAACTTCGATTGATATCAATAATAACAGCGCTAGACTGTGCTTGCTTGCGCTTAAATCAGCTAGAAAAGTCCACTAATTAGCAACAAAAGTCAGCTTACCAGTTCTAAATAGATACTGGCCGATAGTCGATCGTATTGGACTTTCTACCGAAACCAAAGTCCACAACAAAGTGTGTGAATCACCTCTACAGTCGAAAAGAATAGCAAATTCCATAGGTGTCCCAGAATCTCGCAAACTAGAACAGACAGATGCCAAGTCAGCACAGCAGCAAAAGCTACCGTAAGACAAATAGATTAAAGTGGTGTAATATAGGCATAAAGGGAAGTAAAAATGTTGTGAATAAAACGCTTAGGATGTTTAGAATAGAGAACAGGGCTTTTCAATACATATGCTGCATAGAATGACGCAATAATAAAAACATGTTAATGTATTAGCAGAAAAAAGTGATGCACATAGTTTCTATAGAATTTCTATTGCGCAATTTTGTCCTACAGATGACAAGCAGGAACTCACTCATCATGCTTACAAAAAATGACTCAATGCTAAAAAAATAGTTCCAGAAAAGCAGAGATGAACTATCTATTTTTTTAATAATGTAACCTTGTTTTTTGCTCATGAACTTCGCCTATGCTCTCCACCTATTATCGGGAGATGAGTCCTACTGGAGCAAAACATTCGTTTTACATCTCATGGCAACGAGTGTAAATCAGGATCAAGAGCAGAGGCTGGGAGTTAGCTTTTAAAAAATATTTTAGGAGTTACCAAAAATTCAGGGTTAGTCCCCTGGTGGGACGTTTAAGTTTTACGAAAACAGTATGCATGGGGGTAAAGTCGTGAATTGCAGTTATGCACATTTAGATGGAACATTAGAGTATTATAGTAGGAAGAATACTTAGAGTTTTCAATCTAGGTGAATGTATGTAGAACTTATTTTTTAGAGCCAGCTGATTAATTCGGAAATGAATTCTGCAATACAGGCATTCCCCTATTATCTTATCTTGGCTAAAATGTGAATGCTAAGTTTCAGCGTGGAAAGCCTAGAGTTAAGGTACAGGAGAAGCTTAGCTTTAGCATTCAGGCACGCTATAAAGGAATCTATAGGTTGCCAACCGAAGGCATATGGATACAACGAGAACGGTCTTACGGTAGTTCAAGAATGCACCCGTTATTAAGGGGAAAGAGAAAAACAACTGCCTCAGCTAAAGGGAGAGAAACTCAATGAGAGCGCTTTCCGACTCTCTCAACCAATCAGAAACCTTCGAACAAGTCACCTGATTCCAGCAACGAAATGAAATTTCTTAGAATTTAGTTAAAATTAAATTTTTACAATTAAAATTAGATATATCAGTAAATTTTTAGAATCTTTCTTTCTGACACTTTCTAAAATTTCTAAGAACGTCCAGTTGAAATTTTTGAATACACTTTAAAGCATATAATACCAATTCAATATTGAAAATGTATTAATCCCGAAAAATTATGCAATTACAGTATAATTGTGCCAAAACTAAAATTAACAATTTGAAAAACTCACAGTTTAAAGTGTGTACGTCGTTTTCAAATCGAAACTAATTGAATTAAAATCCAAATTTTAGATCAAATTTGCTTTTTTCTGTTATTTAATCTTTATTTGAAATAGTTCTGTAACCACGGTACACGTATTTGGTAAAGTATTTGGTAAATGACTGTTCTTACTTCTTCCTTTTTCAGGAATTAAATGTGGAAACAAGGCCCCCTTGACTACAATTAAATAATTCGAACATTAGCGAATTTCTAACTATAGTCGGCTGGTTACCTACAAGTTTATACCTTTAGGTTATCACCGGTTGGTTGGTAACTTTTTTGGTAACTTGGTTCTTCAGACGGTGTAAAAGGAAAAGGAGTGTTTTGCAAAAAGAGGATTATATACTAAAACTTTCAAGTCTATTCGACTTTTTTCCGCTTAACAGCTATAAACTCAGTCTAAAAGTTGTGTTAGGTTTAAACCGCAACTTCCTATCGTTAGACTTGAAAATGAATTGAAGAATTTTACAGTAGCGTGTGAATCACATGCAGTTACTGTCGACTTGATAAGTTAAGTTCACCATACCAGCAAGGTCGACCAGTGTAAAAGTTGTGACAGAAAAAACCAGAAAAAAGTATCAAACTTTTAAGAAATGAACAAAACCTGTCAAAAGCAATAAAACGGGATTAAAAATATTTTTTATTCTTCTTAGATTGTCCTTTAACGACAACTTTTTTAGGTAGCAATAAAGAGGTCAAACTTTAATCTAGCCACTGGAATACACTAAACGGAATGAATGTGACATGAAATTATTGGGAAGCGTAAAAGAGGTAGGTATGACGTTAAAATTTGCAGGAATTTTTTAACATTTTTGTGTGAATTTTTCAGTTTTGCAAAAAAACTGAACAAACAAGATATTTGTAATTTGTAAAATCCTGAAGGTCATTAACTAAACGTGAAGTTCGCCTTCAAACAAAGTGTCACTTTAATTAATTTTAAATTGAGCCAACAGTAGAGCGAGCAATTCCCCCTGTGATGCTCAAATTAATTATAGGAAGAAAATTTAAAAATTGAAAAATGCAGACATATTGTTACAAATTACCAGTGACAACTTATAAACTGTTCCAGAAAGTATTGGTATGTGAATTACGAAATTTGTAGTGGCACTATGCGCCGTGACGGCCGAGTGGTGGTATAAGGCGTCGACTTTGCATCCGATTTCCCGTAGTTAGATCTCCGGTGCCACAAAGCTTTCACAAATCCCCTTGAGCGAGGGACTAAGCACATATCGGTTTGCCGTGGGCTCTAGCCAACCCAGCTATCCATGCTTAATTGATCGGTAAATAGGTATATATACCACAATTGTGGGAAGGAAGTAACGTTTTTGAAGGGCCGACCCTCCTTCCACGATGCAGTCATCATTTGAAGTGACACTCCTGGCTCTACGGCTGTGTATCCGGGGAGGAGCACCGGTACCCCTTGTCCCTGAAGCAAGAATGGAGATATTCTCCAAGGGTTATCTTTACCTTTACCTTAATACTAGGGATGCGCGAGCGGGAGCGGGCCAGGCCTGGTCGGAGCGATATTCACTGGTTAACTGACCGGGCTGGAACGGATTTATTATCTGACAGCAGCGGGCTGAATCGGACAGGATCGCTTCCAAGTAAATGTTGTGAAAGCAATAAAATTAGCTAAACATTTACTCACTTTGTTTATTTTACAAGAAAATCTAACATTTCGATTATCTTTTTCATGTTGTGTTGAAGCCTTTCAAATAATGTTGCTCGCCTAAATTTTAGAAATTTTGTTTTAACGGCCGGGACCGGGCAGAAAAAACTCCAGCCCGTGCTCAACTCTAATTAGAACGTCTAACTACAGTTCGAAAAGGCCATAGTTCGATACCGGCCACTGTCAATCAACATATTTATCAGAATGAAGCTACAATATTCAATAGTCCATTTCAGTTTAAACAAATCACAAAATATTCAATTTAGACAAAGAATTGATTATAGAATAGTTTTCAGCATAGTTTATAAATCGAGAAACAGCAACGTAATTTGCTGGTCAGAAATTTATCGTTCGGATGGATTCAATCCACACAACTACTTTTGTAAGACAAACGATAAACTGAACAAACAGAGTTACTCTAAAAACCGACTAGACACTAGACTAATTAGATGGTTTTGGTAGACTAATTAGATAGATGTGATAATTAGACTATAGTTGGTTACTCTGCAGCACACATTTGACATTTTATCATGGTAAACACGATGGTAAACTTTTCTGCTTTCAAATATCGAGGCAGGAAAGGGAGTTCAGGAAAACATTAAAATTAGAGTAAAGTAAAAGCAAGGGTGCATAATTGCACTATTATTAAGATGAAGAGTAAGCCACTAGAGGACTTCTCTTCACTGCATTGCGTAACGGTGCTCCGCCCACAATACGCGAATGTTTCCCCGTATGGGGGGGGGATCGACCAAATCGGCATCGCATATCCCCCCTCCGTTTGGGGGGGGGGGGGGTAGAGCAGAGGATTACGGTAGTTTTTGTTCTATTCGAAAATGGGTCCCCGTTTGGGGGTCCCTGAAAGAGGTCCCCGTTTGGGGGGGTCAGAAAAAGTGGTCCCTGTTTGGGGGGGGGCGCCAACAGACAATCAGAATGAGCCAAACTTAGCCTGCTTGAGGGACCCCTCCCAAACGGGGACCACTTTTGGCTACCCCCCCCCACCAAACGGGGACCACTTTCGACTACTCCCCCCCACCAAACGGAGGGGGTATACCTGTCGACCCCTCCCAAACGGGGGAACATTCGCATATTGTGGGCGGAGCACCGTTACGCAATGCCAAGAGAGGAGCCCCCTAGTGGCTTACTCTTCTTCTAATATATAGAAGAAAATCGTGGACTCTTGGTAAAAGTAGTAGCAGTAGCAGAAACTCTTCCAGACAGACAATGGCTTAGTGCAATCAAAAACTCTACAATAAAAACTCAATGGTGGGATTTTGTTGCACGGTAGGGGAGGAGGAATCTAACCTTGAGCGGACTGTTCAATGCGTTAACAGTGCAACTGCAACAAAACAGCAAACGCGTAGCGCGGAGCGGCTTATAGAAAATGCAGTGTTGAGTCAGAAACCCAACACGCATAGACAAACAGACATACGGATCTTGTATATCGTAAATTTTCCTATTACTTTTCTGTTTTTCTCTCGCTATACTGCAAAATAGTGTGCCCCCTTTTGTGTGTAAAATAACGCGCGCAGCTGCAACCAGCCCTGTCCTGTAGCGCAATTCAGAAAAAAAACTCGTCCAGGCATTTTTTAGCTGTCAGTCAAAAATTGTGTCTGTCTGCACACCTATGCACTGCGTGCCACCAAGGACTAGCTCTTTGTCCCCCCATACAGAAAATTTAATGCCCGAGTTTATTGTACGTATGTGTTAAGTTGGACTAGTTTTAGTGTAACAGTAAACAGCAGAGAGAGTGGGAACCATTTTTCTGCAGTCTGGGTGAGGACAGTATTACAAAACCTCAGAAAAACCTCAAACTAAATTCAAAATGTAGCTACTGAGTCTTTGGACTGGCCAGGGGTGACCTCGTTCAGTTTGTTCACAAAAACTGCACATAATCTGGGATTTGTGGCACAGTTTTGCTGAGCTCAAATCTAGGATTCACAAAACATCGAGTTTTGTCTAGTCTTTCAATAGAGCTGAAAATTTCAAAATTGGCTGGTCGAGCTAAAAATTTGTATGCCGCATGTTCTCACTCATTCAAAATTTTAATATATTTCAGAATGCTTCGACTTGCGAAAAATTGAAAATTTTTGATGTGAAGTTTAGTTTTAAATTTATATTTTTTACTTGATGCTTTTCTTTGGCGCACCAGGGTACGCAGTAATCTTTTGACTGGTGGTGATCCCTTTTGGCCACGGATTGTTGATTAACAATTTGACAGCTCAAATCAAGATGACGTTAATGACGAAACTTTACAAAATAATTCTTTTAGCGTTCCAACACCCTTTACGCAATCCCGCTTCAAACAAAAATTTGACAGGGCAATTTTTGTCAATTTGCGACAGTTGGGCTTGGGCACCAACTGCATAATCATGAATAATATTCACTCGAAAAATTCCTTGATCTCTACATGTTTGCGTTGGAAAGTATTTTGATAGATTTTACCTATGGCGTCAAAATCTTGTTAGTTTTGCATAATTCAGGTAATCCTCTCTTTCTTGAGCTCGACAAATTAATTAAAACTAAATTTACTTAAATAATTTAATGCAATCGGTTTGAAGATTTCAAAGAGTTACAAAGAGAATCGTCCGAGGCATGCTCATCGTCCAGTTTCTGTCACACAAAGCTGCATATTAATGTAGTTTTTGCAAAAACACGACTAAGTTTTTACAGCGATTGTGGAGCATTTACTATGCAAAATAGAGAATTGCTACTTAACAGAAGTTAATACATCGGGACCCTTTTTTAGTTGTTACCTTCTAGCTAAAGTGGTGGCTACTCAAATTTGGAAGAAGTAGGCATAATCCAGGTTACGGGTACATTTTAGCTAATTTCTCATTAACCAGGAGCGATATTTCATTGTAACTAAAAGCCCTAGCTATTTGATAGAGGTACTGTATGTATTGAATGATATAACTTTGCGAAAATGGTATAATGATACAATCTGGCGAATAATTTACATCATTCTGCAAAAAAATTGAAAAATTGCACTTCTGAAATGCTCAAACTCCAACTAATCAAGAGTGCATAATTGCACTATATATTATTAAGAAGAAGAGTAAGCCATTGGAGGGCTCCTCTTCTTGGCATTGCGTCACGGTGCTCCGCCCACAATACGCGAGTGTTCCCCCGTTGGGGGGGGGCGGTCGACCAAATCGACTGCGCATACTTTTGGTGTGTGTGTGGGGGGGGGGGGTAGCCAAAAAGAGGTCGCCGTGTGTTGGGGGGTAGCCAACAGCCAATCAGATTGCAGAAACCCCCCTCCGTTTCGGGGGGGGGGAAAGTCTAGCAAAGATTACGGTAGTTCTTGTTCTATTCGAAAATGGGTCCCCGTTTGGGGGGGGGGGGAACAAAATTTAGTCCCCGTTTGGGGGGGGGTGGCGAAAAGTTGTCCCCGTTTGGGGGGGGATGTCGCCAACAGCCAAT
The DNA here is from genome assembly GCA_030248195.1 of Trissonchulus latispiculum. Lineage (NCBI taxonomy): Eukaryota > Metazoa > Nematoda > Enoplea > Enoplida > Ironidae > Trissonchulus > Trissonchulus latispiculum. Next base: position 48,439 of record JASAND010017950.1, read on the forward strand.
CAGAATGAGTCAAACTTAGCCTGCTTGAGCGACCCCCGCCCCAGCGGGGGCCTCGTTCAGCGACCCCTTCCTCAAACGGGGACTTCTTTCAGCGACCGCCCCCCGCCCCAAACGGGGACCACTTTTGGCTACCCCCCCCACCAAACGGAGGGAGGTATACTCCCCACCAAACGGGGGAACATTCGAGTATTGTGGTCGGAGCACCGTTACGCAATGCCAAGAAGAGGAGCCCTCTAGTGGCTTACTCTTCTTCTAATATATAGAAGAAAATCATCGACTCTTGAACTAATGGATGGTTCAAAGTTTGTCTCCGAAAGCAATCACCACCTTAAGCTTTTAGTTTTACATTGACGAAAAGCTGACTTCAGGGGCCGATTTCATCATTAGTCACAAGTTCACAAGCCACGACTTGTGAACTTGTTACTTGTGGCCACAACTAGAGTTGGGACCGGTTCCAATTTTCAAAACCGGTTCCGGTTCCGGTTCTAGAGTACCGGTTCCGGTTCCGGTTCCGGTTCCGGTTCCGGTTCCGGTTCTAGCTTCCGGTTCCCGGTTCCAAGTACAAAATTCGTAGTTACATTTTAACATTATTTAATATTGGATGCAGGCCCCCAGCAAGGGTTATACAATCAAAATCTTAAAGTAATACTGCAAAACAATTGGAATAGGTAATGCGATAATAACCAACTGGGTTAAACTTTTTTGTTTACTTGGAATTTTAAAGTTTTTTCCTTACCTTGAATTTGCTCCATTACAAATGCTGTTACTATATGCACAACATACACTAAAACTTGTAAAAAATTAAAACTTTAGTATGGTCGAGCAAATTGATTCGATAATTCACGGTGAGATTCTACTGTGCATCTAAATGCAGACAGCGCCTTCTGAACAGAATCTTGTAAACTGCACAACGTTTCAGTAAAACATGCTGAGAATTGAGATATACTGGAGCTTAAATTTTTATTTCTTTAAAAAGAGTACAGACTCAGAAGCAAATAGTTTTCAAACCATTTAAATGCATTTAAAATATTTAAAAGCTGAAAGCCAAATTGGAAAGAAGAACATATATATTAAAGTTATATTTAACGAGGAAATGTACAGTCGCTTGATTACACAAAATAGCTAACAGATACTTCTACATGCTATTCCATTATTTGAACTTTGATTGACTTTCGTCTCCGTTGCCGATAGCTTAAAAATAAGAAAATAAGTACTCAACTTTCGAAGTTTTCTACTCCTCTAAAATTTACTATTTTTTAAAAAAATGTTGCTTAAATCTTGCGTGCTGACAACACCACCTTTCATTTACCAATTTTTTGAGAAGATATACTCAATTTCCGACTACATCCCATCGAGCTCTCATCTTTTCTATGAGGTTAATATTCAAATATGTAAGCTGGTTAAAGTTTTCATTCGGCGATGTATCCTTCACGTCTGAACGAAAGTGCCCTTCTTTCATCAATTACAATTGGAATTTTAGAACAGAAAATTTCAAAAAAAATTCGTTAAAATTAATTTAGAGACATTTTCACAACTGCATTTTGTAATACTAACAAAATTACTTAACAAAATTTGAAAAATCAGAAGCATGAAAACAAAAAATTACGAAATTCCTTCCGGAATAAAGGAAGTAGAAATTTTCCCTTACAATACACGTTCCTAATTTTTCAAGTATGTTTAACATTTAATTTTTGTCTTAACAGACGGGATAATGTCACTAGTGTTGATTCAAAGAAACATTTGAAATTTTTCTTAATTCTATGCCTCGGCTTCAGTGAAACTTGAAACGTGCCTCGATCGCCTTAAAAGAGGAAGCGGTGAGTTTGTGTCACCTTCAGTGGAAGCTGAAGCTGTCGTTTTCAGTTTAGGGTCTAAATTTATTCTATGGAGTGTCAGCTTCAGTTTCAGTTCCAATAATTGTACCTTCATTTCACGTTTAGTTTGAAACTCTTAATTATTATCAGTCTCATCCTACATATTTCGCCTTCAGGTCTACAGCCACTGTCATATTTTAGTGGAAAGAAAGATTCTTTCTTTCTTTCTTTTCTTTCTTTTTCTTTTCTTTCTTTCTTTCTTTCTTTCTTTCTTTCTTTCCTTAAAGAAAGAAAAGAGGGGGCAAGCGACGAAGTATGTTTAGATTAAGGTCAGTCCAGGCATTTGACTGACATTTGTTTTGGAAACCTTGGGTCTAATACACAGGACTTGCCGAGCATATATGCGTGCGTAGTATAGTGGAAGAATTCAAGTTTATGTCAGAGTCTGTGTTAAAGGTCAAAGGTACATATCAAATATCACAACATTGGCTAGGGTAAATTCTAATTATTGGGCTTTCTTTCTTTCTTTCTTTCTTTCTTTCTTTCTTTCTTTTTCTTTTATTTTCTTTCTTTCTTTCTTTCTTTAAAATTTCTTTTTCTTTGCACTCAAATATGACAGTAGCTGTAAATTTGTTTAGTTTCAGTTCAAACTAGATTTTTAGTTTCAATTTCAGTCACTAGCTTGAAAAAGACAATATGAATGGCAACAGTGAATGGCAACCACAAAAACAAAATCCAACTTTTGAAAAATTTAAACTCCTCCAAAAAAATTAGTTCAAGTCCATTTTTAAGAGTGGAACCGGCCGGTTCCAAATCCTACCGGTTCCGGTTCCGGTTCCGGTTCTAAAATTCCTTCCGGTTCGGTTCCGGTTCCGGTTCCGGTTCCGGTTCCGGTTCCAACCGGTTCTAGTGGAACCGGTCCCAACTCTAGCCACAACTTACCCAAAATTGGGTTTCATCAAAATTTGCAGACAACTTGTGGCCACAAGTCACAAGCCACAAGTAAATGACAGGCAAGCACGCTGAAATGACGTCAGAGCTCATAAGTTCAGGAAAGTACTTATGGGGAAAGAATAGGCCAAAATAGAACCAATTTGAAACTAAAGAACTACAGTAAACAAAAACAATAATTCAAGAATTATGCAGCGAACGGAAGGCTTTTTGAAAGTTAAATTGCTCAGTAATTAAGTAAGCAAATAGAAAATAAAGAAATGGATACAACAAAAGTAAATTAAGTAAAAAATTACCTGATTTAGATACACGAACGAAAATTGCATAAATCAGCGTAAATAATCAGTTTAATACATTGAAAATGTTTCAAATTTATATATACCAAAATTTGGTGCTGCAAATTTTAGAAAAATTTAAGCCATTTCATTTGTTAATTGTTCCGCTTTCGAGAAAGTGTGGTGGTCCTTCAGTAAAGAGTAAATTCTTTTAATATTAATTTTTTATGAATTGAAATTTGAGTGTCACAAGTGATACTTTGACTTGTGGGATTTTGTGGCTCTTTGCAGGGATTTGTGAACTTGTGACTTGTGGCTTCTGGCTTGATGAAACCGAGACTGGAAAAGCAACTTGTGGGCAACTTGTCACAAGCAGGGACTTTGCTTGTGACTTGTGACTAATCGTTGATGAAACCGAAATTGCTTGTGGCTTGTAAACTTGTGAACTTGTGACTAATGATGAAATAGGACCCAGCAACCTCGAAAATCTCTATCTGCAATTTTTTCAGCAAAATCAGGTAAAAAGTATTTGTTTCGCTTCGCCTTTCGTCGCCATACGTAAAATCCGGAAATGAGAAAAACCAAATTTGTTGACCCGATCCGATATTTTAACTTTGCTATATTTGAACTGCATAGACGTAAACATGCGCGAGCTTTTATTTTACGCTTTAACTTAAACTTTTAGCTTCCAGGTTTTAGCAAGATTTTTCAAGATACGCTAAAACTCTGACGCAGGAAAGAAGCCTAAGAGAGTAATATACGAGATAAAAATTTGCATACTTTTTGTGACAGGAGAAGGGGAAGCAAAAGAGAAGAAAAAATAGAATCGAATTTAGTCGTCCAGAAGGAGGAGGAAATCTTGCTCAATTATCAGTTTTGGAGGATTTAGTAGGAGGTAGCCGAGGTTGGACTTGGATGTGGGAAGGGATCACTTATCCCAGGCCGAATTGAATTGGGCGCTTTGACTATCACATAATTAAATAAAAGGAGAACTCTGGGACCCGATGTAAAGGTTATATTCAATTTAAGTGATTCGCAAAAGGCTGACTCATCTAGACGGACCAGAACTTTAGGCTGAAATTGAAATCGGGGAAAAGTGTATACTGTAATGTCCACTTATATATGTAACTATGTAACTTATAATTTCCGTTCTTGGCCAAGCTTGAAAACTGATCTCATAAGTCACAAATGAACTGCAAAATTCGGATGAGCAAATATTTTGACAATTTTAGATTAAAGATTTACGACCGTTTGCACCAACTGTGGTTAACCATTTGCTAACAATATGGTTATTTGCTAACCAAATGGTTAACTAACCATTTGCTAACCATAACCATATGGTTAGCAGCAACTTCCTTGCACCAAATGTGGTTAGCAAATGGTTAGTCAACCATATGGTTAGCAAATGGTTAGCAGGAGCTTGAGGCGGGACTTCTCTCAACCAATCAGATTACGCCGCTGCACTCGTTTATCTAATCAACTACATTAAAATCTTAAAAGGCTTCAGTCAATATTAAACACACTTCAGTGTCGTACCTATATCTATATAATTCCATCTTGTGCCTTATGTCTATACGAAATGAAACTTTTATAATTACTTATAAAGTAGGTACAAAAATATTCGTGAGACTAAATCTATATATGCAATTGGTGAAGGATAACGGGCATATAAAAGCAGCGACATCTTGTGATCAACTCCACAAAAATTATAATTCGAATACAAATCCTTTTCAAGAACACTACCGATTTGAGAAATAGATGGTATTTTTTAACTTTTCTTACCAACTTACCAATCATTATCATGCTAACATGAATCACACAAAAATATTGGATCACTTCAACATGTTATGTATACTCCAACATGAATATACGTTCCATTTATTTTTTCTAAGTTCAGTCTGTAATTTTCTTGCCAGAACGTGAAGCAAGTTAGTGGTTAACCTTGCTCAAGAGCAGGGTTAGCCAACCACATGTTAACAACTTGCTTAGCATTTGGATAGCAAGTGGTTAAGTTAACCACATTTGGTGCAAGATAGTTTGTGGTTAACTTCTAGTTAACCAAGTGGTTAGCAGCAAAACCGCTAACCATTTGCTAACCACATTTGGTGCAAACCAGTGTTAGACACCAATTTACCATAGTGAATTTCGTTATTTACTCCGTGCTCTTTAAGCCAAAGAGCAATAGGGAGGGTACATCGACATTCAGGATTCAGCAGTCTAGTACACTACTTATATATACGACAAGTATAAGCCCTATTGCCGTCAGGGGCTTGGGGTAAGGATAAATTAATAAATAAAATAAATAAAGGGGCAAGCAAAAGCTGCGGAAAAATTAGGTTTTACGCCACGTTTTTACGAATTTCCGGCTGCGCCGGAATTTCCTAGTTGATTTTGGTAATTTTCGTTTAAAAATAGCCTAAATCTTTTTGATTTTTTTCGAAAAACTAAATTTTGCTGAATCTTTGTAAACATCCATATTATTATTAACATTAATTATGTGAAAATTTACGTTTAATTGATACTCATGAGCCAGGCCCCCTTGAAAATTTGGGTTCAAGAAACAAGTCCCTCAAACAGGTACAAGCCCCCTAGGACCCGGCCCTATGTTAATGTATGATCGCAGTATAGAAAAACTGTGGATTATGCAGGCATGTGAGTGAGCAGCCAGTCTGCAATAACCCTTCTTGTTTGGAAAAAGGTCAGGAATCCTATGTTCTGGTTTTCAGTTTTCTGGAAAATCAGTTTTCTGGAAACCGGAATATTTATCGTGTTAATATCCAACAATGGAACTTAGATCAATTTGGCTAGTATACTTTTTTTACAGGTAAAGTCTAGTTTCAATTACAAATAGCGAACTTGTTAAGCCGCTGACGATTTTCAGAATGATTGGCGTTCGTAGATTTTTTTCATCCAGAGGAGAATTCATCATTATGAATTGCTAGGCTATAGATATTTATTTCTACGTAATTTACGTAATACAAAAGGTTCAGTTTACGATATGACGCTTAGTTTATGCGACTCCTTTATCGCAGATAAACTATGCAATCATCGCAGTCGAGACCACCAAACATCATCAAATTCGTACAAAAGTATCTCATTGAGTCAGGGTCGAACTTGTTGATAAGAGCCTTTTTGATGCCTGGACGGCTACTAGGATGATCGGGGTCCGGTACCCAAGGGCCGTCACGAATAGCTTACGAATACCTGACGGACATGACTATTTTGCGAACATTAGATCGTCTCAGCCATTCCATCTTTGACAGACTTCAAATTCTTCCATTCATTGCTTGAACGATTTCTAGCCGTCGTATCTAGATGGCTGTGGACCAATTATCATTTGATATAGTCCCTGTTGACTGACCATTGAGATTTGAGATTACATTGATCTGCCATTTTGACACAACTTTGAAAAAGTTATCCGCTGCCACCAAATGTAACAATAGGAATAACTAAAGCAACTTAATGAGCATAACACTATAGCTTGTTGTAATGACTGAATACAATGACGGAAGCAATTTCAAATATAATCTCATATTTTTATAGTTTAAGTTTGCCGCAGTTCAGTTTATGATACGACGAGGAAAAGTATAAACGAATGAATAAAATGAGCGAACCTACACAAACAAAGTGTTGGAACAACGGAGCAACGAAGTAGTAGAACAGCAGTTCCGGAAAGTGTTCCGATTTATGCATTCTTAATTAAGACCAAACAATGGTGAAACAAAACAACAGACCAAGTCCCAGGCCAACTTCAGGTTAACCCTTTCCCGCATGACTTTTCTCCGTTTCAGCGGTGCGCAATGGCCGACTCTATTTATTGGGCTTCCATTTTTCTCTGGTGGCAAGTAGTCGGGACTGTCACCGTTCGATAGAGACTTAAGAGGGGGGTCCATTTTTGGGTCATTTTTTCGACTTTCTCCGATCTCGCTGATTTTCACGTATTTTATTGTCCAAATGGTATATTTTAACGAGTTTTTAAAATTAAAGTCGTAGCTTTGGTAGGTTGTCGAGCAATTTCACTTCAAATTTGAGATTTCTTGTGTTAATTAATCATAGGAAATTTTAAAAGTTGTCATTTTTTCGCTTTCGCCAAAAAAATCTCCCGACAAACGTTGATGATCTGCAGCTACTATACTTAATACAAAAGTTAACTGCGGTCTGGATTAGAATTTTAATTTAGGCCTTCAAAATTTTTTAATTTTTGGAGGATTAAAATTTAACACGAATTGAGAATCAAGCCAAATTTTAATCATTTAAAAATTAATTAAAAAATTTTAAAGGCCTAAAATAAAATTCTAATTCCAGGGTACCGCAGTTTAACACTTTAGCGTTATTTAAATGTATAATTTGTCCAGATTCATTAACGTTTGTCGGGAGATTTTTTGGCGCACGCGAAAAAATGCAACTTTTTAAATTTCCTATGTTTAACACATGAAATCTTAACTTTGAGGTGAAATTACTCGACAACCATAAGAGCTACGACTTTAATTTTAAAAACTTGTTAAAATATATCATTTGGACTATAAAATACGTGAAAATCAGCGAGATCGGAGAAAGTCGAAAAATGACTCCAAAAATGGACCCCCCCCCTTAAGTTCTGTACCTTTCTTGTTGCATTGAAAAATCTCCGACGGACCTAGAAAAGTTTGAAGCCGTCAAAGGCGGCCAAGGTGAACATTTTCCTCAAACTACCATTTCTGAAAAATAACAAAACTGGTATAGCAGCCCTTGCAATTTTTGTAGCAGCAAAATATGACCTGGCTCATTCATATAAATCTCTGAAATTGCCTCTATAAATGAAATCAATGACCACGGCTATTTTGAAGTTCGCTCCAGCAGAGAGTCTCAAATTAAATACTCAAACAAGGCACAGTGTTGGTCAAATTTTCTCATCAGTTTGAAGGTTCAAGAGAAGAAATGGCAGAGCAATTTTCGAAAGTTTTTAAAAGTTTTTGAAAGTTGGAAGCAGGGAGTAGCAAAAGTGAGTTGGAAAAATGCACTGGAGATCCAGCGTTGGATCCGGCCGATGTTTTTTGCACTGCCCAAAATGCGTCTATTTTCACCCTCGTTACAAATTATTATGTAACATATGCGGGAAAGGGTTAATCCTTTCTCTTAGGCTGTTCTATTTACATATGTTCTATTCATTTTTGGCTTTTTGAAGATAATTTTCTGTGGTCATTTCCGGCCACCCCGCCCCCGCCCAATGTTCTAAAGTTTAAAACTTTTTCGACCACAATAAGCTCAAACATACAAAAAATATCGCAGTTTGATTTTTCAGTTAGCATTCAGGGACCGGTTGGATCCAGTAATCATATTCTACTATGATTTTTCTGATAAGTGGGTCTATAGGAGTTGCAGAATAACAATGTTGTTTTGTTTATGTTTATTTTGTATATTTATATAGTTTTTATATTTATATATATATGGAGGGGGGGGGGTGAAACCCGTATAATCTGCGCGCCTCTTTGCTCGGTTGAAAAACCCGGAAAAACAGGTGAGTAGTGGTAGTAGTGGTAGTGGTAGCGGAGTAGTGGAGTAGTGGTAGTAGTAGCAGGTATTAACAAGTAAGCAAGCAAAATGTTGAAATTTACCAAGTTGGGATGTAAAGCGTTACAGAGCTAGCCAATAGTGATCACTTAGCAGTGGGAATAGAGTACCCTTGTCGGTACTTGTACTAAATGCAAAGTCTGAGCTAAGCTAATCCTGTATAATGCCCAAAGTATGACACATTAGTAAGGAATTAACTTAAAGAGCTATCACGTATTAGCTTAAAGATATGTCTTAAACCTGCCATCTGCAGCTTTTAGGGGACTATGTACGTTATAGTAGACTTAAGGCAATGTTCTGTGTTAATGGAAACATTAATGTTAATGTAGATATACTTCGACAAGGAAATATAGAGAAAGTACGCATAGTCTTTGCTGCTCGCTGCTGTTAACTAATTACAAAAGGCGAAGGTTACCCGGAGGCGCTTGTAGTTTGCAAATGAATAGAGAACAAAAGCGTATGCTGAAATTAGTTCCTGCGATACCGTAATCGGACATTGAGAAGTCGACACCAAATTTTCAAGAACGAAACAAAATGAAATTCGAAAATAGCCAGGCCTGGGAAATGCTGTACCTAATTCAATTATTCTGGCGAAGTTGGCGATGGCTTGCCATGTGACCTCATCGAAGCTTAAAAACCATAAGCAGTTGGGAAGTTGGGTTCATCTTGAGTGTAGAATTAACGTTAGACGTTTTGACTTTAGACTTTTTAAACGGACACCAAGCCAATATCATCCTAAATTCTGAAATCTCAACAAAGAAATGAAGAAATATTTCAACCTCTTGGCACTTGAAAAAGAAAAATTATTTCGGGGGAGGAGGAACTATGTCACTATGCCGGCACTGCTTTGATCCAACCGTGCGGTATTGCTGCAAACATGCCGAATGGATGCTTAAAGAAAAGGTGCTCTCTCTTTTTCTTTCACTTCAAGGCTGCAGCCTAATTTGTACTTTCAATTTATGTGCATTGCCGTCACAAACGTCTAACGGTTTTGAACGTTGTACGTAATTTGTACGCAAACCATAAGGACGGGTCGCAGGAATCCGTTTGTCCCTAGAAACCTTAGACGGTGATGGTTACACCTTGAATGGAAACTTTCGAGAGAACTTGAGCCACAAACATAAGTTAACGTAACGTATATACTATGTTTGAAAATTAGTGTTAGTACTAAAGTCTGGTTCACACTGGTGTCTTGTCTTATGTCTTATGTCTTTTGTCTTATGTCTTGTGTCTTAAGGCGTTCACACTGATGTTTTATGTCTTATGTCTTATGTCTTTTTGTCTTAAGACAGACTTGGGCCAGGCTCAACTTTTGTCTTATGTCTTAAGAGATAAACCAATCACATTGCAGCTAGTGTAGTTATTGTCAAGTTGATTGGCTGAAAGATTCAAATGTGCTGCCTAAGACAAGAGACATAAGACAGCAGTGTGAACGGTTCTGTCTTAAGACACAAAACATAAGACATACGACATAGCACAAAAAACAAAAAACATAAGACATAAGACAGCAGTGTGAACCAGGCTTAATAGTAATACGAAACTACTCAAGAGTGTGCGACTAAACTTTAACCTTCTCAAAAACTTAAAATTAAAATTGTGTACCTCCACAGCTAACAGAATTAATTAAAATATTTAAGCATTGCCGCAGTTTTAAAATTTTCTAATGTAGATATCTATTTATTCCGCCATTTTGCTCACACCTTAACCTCAAACAAGTTTTTCTTACTCCTTGGCTACTGTCGATGTAACAAAGAAAATTTCCCCCCTTGAAAACTCCCTCACGGTAAAATTTCCCTGTGACATTGGTGATAGCTGGTAAATCATACACCCTGACCGGGCTGGCTACCCCAATACCCCTGTTTGTAGCCAATAAATCTGAGGTATCCTTTACAAAGCCTAATTCTCTCCTGAAATTTTCTGGAAAAGGATCGAATTGAGTTTCCATCGTTAAGCCCGTGTTCCGTTTTAACATTTCCCAGAAAAGGTCTTGACAGAACGAGTTTCTTTTTCCTCACGCCCAACCTCTTTAAAAATTGCAGTTTATAGTAATCACACTATTTACATTATTCACTACTTCATTAGCAAAACAACAGTACCTGACAAGTAATGAAGTAGGCTGTTCCAGAATTAGAAAGTATTCGAAAGTGTAGTACCGACCTTTGATGGATTAAATCGCTTATGAGCGATTCATTTCAGCCATTCATTCCGCCATTTAACTCGGCCACTTCGCGCGGTGGCAGCGACGGCCGCAAAACCTTCACGACTTGAATGAATTGTTTCAATGAATAAATCAAGCTCAATATTGAGACCTAAATACAAATCAATATAAATACATACGTAAATAATTGTGTTGACTAGAGTTTTGCAGCTTCTGTGCCTCTCGTGGGGACCCAACAAAATTGGTGTCCGTTTAAAAAGACTAAAATCAAAACGTCTAACGTTCATAACGTCTACTGACGAAACGTCTAACGACAAAACGTCTACTGACAAAAAGTCTAAATTTTTCAAAATTATGTGACACGTTCAAAACGTCTAAAATAGTTTTCTAAAGAACGCAAACCAGATTTACTGCAATTTTTAAGTAAACCTATTTTAAAACCATATTAAATTAAATTCTACATCTAGTTTACTGTTTTATTTTAAAACGTGTTCAGTGTTTACTGTTTAGTCTTTAGGTGTTTCTAAGAAGCCATTGTGTGTAAACGTGGAACATCTATATCTATCTATCTATCTATATATCTATCTATCTATCTATCTATCTATCTATCTATATATCTATCTTGTAACATCTATAAAATTTACAATATGTTAGAACTTCAATTCAAATTTAAAATTAAACTAAATTTAATCCTTAAAGACTTTTCCTCCAGCGTTAAGTGGCTCGAAAGGACAAGAGACATGGCGATGAGATGACAGCGTCACACCATGCAGGAAGGCCAAAACATGCATGCGCGCATCGGCGACCCCCCCACGAAGACCCCCCCACACCGCCCAAGGGACGGGCCAAACGGGGGCGCCACGCGCATAATACACGCGAAATTAACAGGGCCAATCGGGGAGAGGAACGGATGTCAACACGATGAGAAAACATGAGCGAAACGGGACCCCCGGCGGACATGACACGAGGGCGGGGAAGGGGCAATCGGGGGGGGGCGAAAGCTCTCATAGAGTGTCGCTGATTTAAGTTGTACTCACTCAACAATGGAGAAGGTCAATTCAAAGTCATACTGAACTCTGCCTATTTATGTCCCCACACCATCACAAATGTTACCGTAATCTATAAATGAAGTTAATGCGACGTAGTGAATAGTTCTTGATAGTTTCCTTGTATTGAGTCATTGACTGTTACTTAGGGTTCTAAACTAATTTGACAAAAGTATAATTTGAAGGAAATACGGCTTGTCTAAGTAGTCTAAAAACTGTAGTGTTTTTAATTGCAGATTGTGAACATTGAGCAAAGCTTATTAAAAGTTTTAAGGATAAATTTATGAAAAATAGTGTTTTTCCTTAGACAAGTCTTGTTTCTTTCAAATTATACTTTTGTCAAATTAGTTTAAAACTTTAGGCAACATTCAATACAAGGAAACTATTAAGAATTATTCACTCGCATTAACTTTATCTATAGAATGGTAATATTTGTGCTGGTGTGGGGACCTAAATAGGCAGAGTTCAGTATGACCTTGAATTGACCTTCTACATTGTTAAGTGAGTCCAACTTAACTCAGCAGGGAGCCACTTAACACTCGTCGAAAAGTCATTAAGGATTTAATTTTGTTGGGTCCCCACGAGAGGCACAGAACACATCCGAAGTGGAATTAACAGGTTTATCGATTAAAAACACAAAGATAGATTGAAATTTCAATCCTGGATGCATTAAAAATAGGATTAAAATTTAATCCGGTTGATCCCATTTATCTAGTCCAGTCTTCAAAGAAGTACTATAATTGGAGTTTCTAAACTGAAACTAGACGTATATACATATCTTGCATGTAAGCTAAAATTGTGCTTACACATTATAGTAGCAGAGATAGTTAATGTATGCGTTCCTGGGAGTGGAGGTACAAATGGAATAGTAGACGTCATTCTTCCGAACTCTTAAACTAATTAACATGGATAGGCTGATTAGGTATAATAATAGCAGATATATTAACTCTGGTTGCATTGCAACATTAATTTAAAATTAATGGATTACTGGACCAGTGGTGACAGATGACTGCAGTTTGCAAATTTTTTTACAGTCACCTCACCCCAATCGGTGCTCCGGTTAGGGGTAGTGCCAGCTTACAACGTATGCATTTTTGAGGGAAGGGGGATGCTGACACTGAATAATTGCCATAGCAATTACCCGAGGTGCTCACAAAGGCTACCAGTACGTCCATTACGTCCACCGTAATGGAGGTGCTCGGTAGCTCCACCAAGCAGGCGGCCACCCCTTGACAATCCCGGTAAATTGCCCAGGAGGGATATTTGAAATACGGTGCTAGAGCTTATTTTTGTTCAAGCTCTAGACTTGACATGATCCTCCACTTGTAGCGAGTAAGAAACCACTGCGCTACGGGAGGTTCGTTTGCAAATTTGAGAGAGAAATATTTAAATTAAGAAAGCATACAAATTTAGAAAAGAAATTTCTTCAATTTCGCATTACTTTAGCAGACCTCTAATAGTGGACCCATTTGCAATTTTTTTCTGCCCGGCCCCGGCTCATTCCTGGATGAGCTTCCACCCGATCCGACCGGCTGAAATACTCAATTCTAGGAATCCTAGTGTGCCCCGCATAATCATCCCTCTTGTTTCGCGAAACTATACATGGTCGGGGAGCTTTCCAAGCATGTGAAGAGCGCAAAATCGGTGATTGGGCCCATGTCAAGATAAAAGTCACTTTCTCTGATAAAAGCCAGATCTACCACTTCATTTTCTTGAAGCTTCTATTTTCATGAGGGTTCTTGGGCTTCTAGGGGTTCTAATTTTTTGTAGAGATTTAATCAATAACTATGTTTAGTTTCATTTTTTGATGGGGGTTCTCGGGGTTCTTGGGGGTTCTTAACTTTTCGAAAAGATTTGACCCGTGACTGCCTATATTTTGTTTCAAATTTTTGATGGGGGTTCTTGGGGTTTTGGGGGTTCTGAAATTTGTTCAAGAGATTTGATCCTCTACTGTCTAGTTTTAAGTGTTTAAGTATTTAGTTTAGGATAGTTATTTTTAAGATAGTAATATTTAAGATATTTAGATAGTTATAATAAATCACAGTTATTTTTAAGATCTCGGGGGGAGTCCCGCTTAGCGTTGTTAAGCTTGTGTTTATATGCAGTCGGACTGAAAAGCCTCAGCTACCGCAATCCTCATCAGTGCTTTTCAGTTCGGCGAGCGCGCGCATCAGCGCTTTTCATGTGCCGAGCGTCTCCCAGCCCATTTCCATTACGAAGGGCCAGGCTTCTCACTCTTGGTATAATAAACTCTTGATAATATGTATTATAGACACATCATGTCTGCTGAAGTACCTGCTGAAGTACAGGATCCGCTATGTAGTCACGTACAGGTACAAATCAAAGTCCTGGATGCAAACGCATGAAAAAATTTGAGAACCTCCTGTTTCAGATGGGAGTTCTGGGGCCGATGTTATCAAAGGCCCAAACCCGGGTTTCGAGCTAAACCTAGGTTAAAAATGGGTTTTCAACCCAGACCCGATGGAATCAAAGTTGGGTTAGAACTGGGTTTTTGAAACCCAGGTAACATAACCGAGTTTTGGGTTAAATTGGGGTTAAAGTTTAACCCAATGTTACATGTACATGTACATGTATCATGAAACCCGGGTTTAAAAACTAGGGTTAAATTGGGGATAAAATGGCCAAATCTTCACCCAACTCGATGAGGAGGGTTGAGCCTGAAACACGGGTTTAATTCTATGTAATTTATGGGCTTCGCTCGTGGGACCTTTATGCCTTTATTAGTTCCAAAAATATGGACAAACGCCACAGTTATTTTTGGGGCTAATTCAGGGTGAACTATTCTGAATTTTAGGGGTTAACTCAGGGTTAACCCCAATAAAATGGGGTTCATGAAACCCAACCCATAAATTGTTTGATAACATTGGGTTAACCCCAGGGTTAACTCAACCCTATTATTTCAGGGTTAACGTCAAAAACGGCAAAACCCGGGTTTCAGAAAACCCCAGTTTGATAACATCGGCCCCTGGGGGTTGTAACTTTTATCTTGACATTGGCCGGAGATTGAAAAATCTAAAAAATTAACTTAACATTAATTGACAAATTTCGTTGACTGTAACTAAAAAGGATTTAATTCCGTAACTCAAGGCCAACTAATTGTCCCGTCAAAAGTCCATCTGTTTTGTTTGCAGAAAAACTACTGTCATTTCATTTCCAGTAATTATTTGCTCTGTCAGCTTTCCTATTAACTCATACGTAATTTGTCAACACACTGAAAGATTTCTGCTGTTCGATTATTAATAGTAGAATATGAGTAGAGCAGACAGCTGTGGAAAATGTCCGCCCCGGTTTATGAATGGGCGGCACCGTTTGAAAGGCGGCATTTATTAATATCCTAATAAAAGCGGATTTAGTTGACCATCATAAATTAAAAGTATGAGCTTTTTGGACTGATAAACCGGGGGAAAATGAAAAATTGTCCTGTTGATTGAAGGGGAACAGTGCAGGGGAGGGGGTAATATATGGAGAGAGAGAGAGCGAAAGAGTGTGCTAGAAAGAGAGACAGAAGACTGAAAGGAGACTAGAAGGCGTGTAAGGGCAGACAGACTTTATGGCACCGCTCATGGCACGCCGGGCTAGGAAAGGAGAGCTCTCCAGGTTCCCCCCAGACAAGACAGCCAGGCGCTACACATACAGAAATAGGACTATATTATGTGTTTTAGAGTTAGCTATATGCTTACATGCCGGTTTAACATATATCTAGCTATTACCGGGCCTAAAACATACAAATGCGCCTATGGAGAAAAAGTGCATAAAAAGCTATGCATACATATATACGTATGTATACGTAAAGCTAGCTAAGCAAGTTTCTAGACTAGATCTCTTCAATTTTAAAGCGTAGAATGCTGTGACATGACGCAATAATTCTGGGGGGTAGTCCAGAAGACTGTGGGAAGGAACCAAAAAATCAATGTCCGTCTTTTTGGTCTCAGGACACCCTGTGCCTATTACCCATACCTACACAGTGTGCATGCCATCTAGATGTATGCTTTTTTGGGCTTCCAAACCCCCCGAAACCCTTATCCAGACTAATATCCAAAGGTATGCTTTAGGAAGAAGGGGAATCTCACTAATCCATTATTGGAACGGAAAGGAGTGCTGCTTTTACAGGAAACAGACCATGCGTGCTTGGAGACTAGCACATACAAGTAACACTGAGGAGTCGGGCAGACTAGCGCACAGAGACACTGACTATAGTAGGGTACACTTTCCCTCCCTGTATTCTCCATTTCCAACCTGTAGTGCTAATACAAACCCCCCTCTAGGCTTTCGTGGTCCTTCTCTCTCTCTCGCTCTCTCCGAAAAGCAGAGCACGGGTTTCCGGTACTCCTTTCTCTTCTACTCTTCTGCACCTTCAGAGCGAGCAGAAGAAGAAGAAGAAGAAGAAACTAGACTACGTCTATAGAAATCCTACCTTTAATGCAATCCTTTCTCTACGTTGATAGCTTTATCCTTCATGCATTCAAACTCTATCCTACAAAATTCTCAGTCTATCCAACAAAAAATCCCTTTTCCCCAAAGTGAAAATTGTTTAGATACTCAAAACAAAATATTGTATTGTAAGTTAGAAGAAGAGTACGCCGCTATCTTGAATTGTTGTTAGCAACCCTCTCAGCAAACAATGATGGGTTGTTTACCCTGCAGTTATTTTCAGAAAAAATAGGGTTTGTTTTACCGACCAGCGCTTCTCAACTGAAGGACATTCGTGCTTTCGATAGGGCCCGACCGCCCTTATGTCACCAGGATCACATGAATAAGGATACTCTACATGATCAAGGAATGAAAGAAAGTTACACCCACCAAGCAGCCGAAAAAATGGGGCACCTGGCGGAACTGGAACCCGCGGTCTCCCACAGTTGGACGCTGGACGAAATTTTTCGTCCCGTCCCGCCCCGTCAGTCAATTGTGTTCGTCCGTTCCGCGGGATCCCTCGGTCCAGCAATTTGACAAAGCCCGTCTCGCAAAATCTCGCACATTTTTTCTTTGCTGTTCTGTTTTACAAATGATGACTGATACTGTAGTACAACAATATAATAATACTGTATACAAAATTTAAATATATTAAATATGAATTAATGTATAATTTAATATCGCTTTAAAATTGACTCCTTACTTAATTGAACTAATGGCGAAAAGTTTATCACTGAAGCTTGCAGAAGTTTGAAATTTATAATTAGAATTTAACACCTACAATAATTACATGTTGAAGCTCCCGAGGTTTGAACTAATCAACAATCCAAGCAGCAATTGTAGATACTGAAAACATCATCTGATGTTAGATTAATAGATAGCAAACCTGGCAGAACATAAACGTACATGGTTCTGATACTGTTTCATTGTAATACTGAGAAGCTGGTTGTACACACATGATTCATATCAATTTAGAGAATTAATTGCTAGTGTAGGGATTAGCTTCATTCAAATCCGTTTTTGAAAATCAGATTGTCTGTATTATCCAGGGATTGTAAGTCAACAACAGAAGGCTTTAATCTCCTCTTGGTGACGTTTGATCTTGACGATATTGTTTTTGATGTATGACATAATTTCTTCCTTAGAAAAGCTTTGAAATATACCTCATGCAAAGAGCAGAGAGTGGAATAGACACGAAATGATGTAGCGTGGGTATCATAGACAGGAGTAGACGTAGAGTAGGTTACGTCACTTATTCTTACTTTATTTGTTTGTCAGTCTAACAAGCTCGGTTGACGACTGGCGATTGCTACAGTTTACTGCGAATTCAGGATGAAAATATTTAATTAGTTTTCGCTACAGTCACTTTACTTCGTTTGAAAATTTACATTCAAAGGTATACTCTCAAGGTAGTTGGTTGCATAAGCTTGTGTTTAGACGATTGAGCCCAATTACTTGTGTTGTTACTGTTGTAAGCAGCGCCGCTGCACACGCTCCATGATAAGTCAAGACTAATTTAATAACTTTCCATAACAAGACTTTATACACATCAGTTCATTCTACATTCGAACACTAACTACAACGCGATCGTGGTAGATCAAGTCACCACAGTTACTCTTTTTGCACTAAATCCTGCAACCCATCAAATTGATCAAACGGTCAAAATCTTGAAGTTAAAGTTAAAGTTAAGGTTTAGTAAGGCTGAGCATGAGATGTCAGGTTACATTTAGTTGGGTCACAACTCATAAGGATCCAAAGGTCTTAAATTTTGTCAGAATAATATTTTTGTTCAATCGTGTATATAGGGTGCAGCATACTTGGACAATGTGGTTTGTGGGGAGGGTGGCATTTAGGCGCGTCTTTGGAAACCACCATCACCATGACAATGCGGTGGCTCCGGTGCTTAAATATTGCCCATTTTCGGCGTGACCTTTCAGGTGCCGTTTGCGCGATACTTGGGGTGCCAGGCAACCCCCCCGTCCACCACCAGCATTGCCCAGGTGTGGGGTGCAGCGATTAGTAGTAATCTCTTAGGGCCTTTTCGCGCAGCGGGTTAAACCAGTTAAAAGAGTTAAAATTAACTCAATCCTTTTCGCGCACAGGGTTAAAAGAGTTTAACAGTTCATTTTAACTCGCCTGCAGAGTTAAACGAGTTAAAAATTTTTAACTCTACTATTTTAACTTGGGCGCGAAAAGACCCTTCGAGGTTTCTAGTTCCGTGTTTGACGAGCAGAACAACAACAGGAAGAGTGATCTTTTTATTGAAAATATGAAGCGGTGTGTTTAATGCCATCAATTTTGTTATGTAGACATAAAATACAGAAATATGAAAGATTCCAATGATCTAAACCTGTTGATCAATGATGCAATAGGTTTTCGTTCTACTGAGCAAGTGCAAATAAGCTAGGAGCACAGGATAACGTGAAGAGGTGGAAAATAGGGGGTGTGCTTAAATCCCCCAGATTGGCAAAATTGGGTAGACCCTTTGGTGAGAAGAAAAATAAACAGATCTCCTCAGGTTATGTTTAATCTAACTAAATCTGGACTACACCAACCTAAGTTATGGTAAAGATAAAAATAAAAAAACAATTGAAATTAAAACTAGAAGCAGAAAAGTCAGTAGTGGGAAAACGATAAAACGACAGAAACTCTTTCAGAAAAAAGAGAAACGGTTTCAGTTTCAGTTTTCTGAAACATTTAAGGACAGTTGTCTGAAAATTTCAAAAACTACCGGAAATTACGCAATTGTTGTGGGTTAAAATGTATGACAGAGCATGTTTGATTCATTAGCTTCTAAACAGAGTAAAAAGAGAAAATTAATTGTTCGTTGAGTATCCTGAACTTGGCCGCTGAATTTCCAGCTTTGTCTAACATTCTTGAAATTGCTTTAACAGATGGAAATTTAAGTGATACCGAGTGAGTACTGACACGGACGAAACGAGTAAAGAAGTCTGGGAATAGTGTTACTGAAAACAACGAAAACAAATAGCCAACTAGTAATATTATATAAAATTACTATATTAAATTCCAAAATATTAGCAAAATGTTAAATTCCAACAGACAGGAAAAATTGTTTACGTAAATTTTGTTGCAAAGCCCAGTCCACCTTAATTTCAGTTCTGTCAATGCAAATTTTTTGATACTTACCAGAGTAGGGCACCAGTTAGTCACTGACTGCCAACTCTGCGGGGGAATACTCACAAACTGAGAAGCCAGGATTAGACGACTCGATTAAATAACAATTAATGTTTGCCAGAAATTCATCCCACGCAATGCTTGAAGAGCAAAATAGACGCATTCCAATGGAAGCTTTTTACACAGAACATGTACACACTCAATGGATAGACATTCGTCAAATGACTGTGCTACCAGTATATTGCTACCACCATTCACTGTTCAAGGAAGGATTGAATAATTTTATTTGAGAGATAAACTTTTCTCTAAACGTTTATGTTTTTAGCATCACCTACGCACCGAAAGAATGACTCGACACACGACTGACGCAAACAAAACGGCATTTTCAGCTTGAAAACTGCCTCTTGTGTAATCAAAAAACACCTACATTTCATCTCCGTCATTGACAGGTCACGTGATCGAATTACCATAGGACCCATCCTTGTGCCCGTAAAAAATCCTGCTAAAGTTAAAATGCCCTGCTTAAAACTGTCTAACTGCCAAAGCTGTTAAAAATATTTGGAGCGTGACTTTGAAGTATCAGAAAAGCTGTCCGATGACATGACAGTATAATAGTTATGTAATCCTACAGCAAAGTAATATTTTTGTCGATTAAGCAAAACAATGTTTATTTTCATTAGGTGTGATCCATATGCTACACAGATCGCGTGCAACCATTTGGGGGTGGATTGCAAGTCTATCTTCGTTGAACTGATGTCATTCTGTGGGCTGCCTGAAACCTAATGATGGAATAAAAACGTTGCACGCCAGGAAAGTGGGACCTAGTGCTTGGGCGGACTCGTACCCGCGGTCTTCTGCTTAACGCGAAAACGCTCTAACCAACTGAACCACAGGTGCTTCAGTGTAATTAGCTTAGACCCTTTCGCGAAAGAGTGGAGTAGAGCCAAGTAGAGTTAGATTTAACTCGCTTATCTCGTTCAACTCCACTCAAACTTGACTTTTCTTTTTTTAAATCTTTCATGGGAAGCATCTATGTAGTTAAATTTAACTAGTTTAACTCCGTTTAACTCGTTCGAGAAAAGGATCTTTTCTCTTAGATTGTACATGTCAATTGCACAAGTGCCAAAGTGTGATTTTTTGTTACTGGTGGGTGGGTGGTTTAATGGCAGAAAAATCCTGCTTATTTCCGTTTCTCTGGTAAAACATTCCCCAAAATTGGAAGAAATCTATATTAGAGGGTAGTGGTCATAGAATAACGTGGGGGGGAATGGGGGGGGGGGTGCAGACTGCAGACCCCCCCCCAGACCGACAAAAAACGGGTTGACCCCCTCAACAAAACGGAAAAAAGGGTAGATCCTGATTCTCTCGTCCAGAAAGGAAAAAAGGGTAGACCCCTCAGCGATTTTTACCAAAAATAGGTCATTTTTAGCAAATTTTAGCGATTTTTAAAAAAATTTTTAAAAATCGCTAAAAGTTATCATTTTTTGCTAATTTTTGGTCAAAACCGTTAAAAATACGAGATTTTTGCTAATTTCGGGGCAGACGCAGACCCCCTTCAAATTTTGGAATTTCTCAGGGGTAGACCCCTCGCCGAGGTCGGGGTAGACACCCCCCAGAATCAGACCCCGTGTTAATGTATGGGAAGGGGTATGCAATATATGCTTGTCGACCCCCTCCACCAAACGGAGAACTGTCGCGTAGTGTCGTCGGAGCACCGCTACGTAATGCACTGAAGAGAAGCCCTCTAGTGGCTTTATAAGGGATTAATTATGGACTCGTGGCAGAGCCCATTAAAATGTCAACAACTCAAAATGTATCAATTGGTTGAATGTATTGAATTTTGATTATTTCTATAGTACAACATAACCATGACTGCAGATGTACCTAAGAGCCAAGAGGTATTAACAGTATTTGTAAAGACATTTGGTTGAAACGCTGCGGCTACAGATATTACTTGAGTAATAGTTATTTGTAGGATGGGAAGGGCTAGTGCAAGCAACTTTTCAGCAAAATTTAGAATTTTTATTTCAAAAACGGATTTGTAGTTCTAAATGAAATACCAGTTTAATAGCAAACAAAAACTAAAGCTTCACCTCGAATCGCCGAGTGATGCTTTACTTATAGTGCTGAAATATGGATACGAGAAAAATGCTCATAAAATGACTGCGGTAGGCTGAGCCATAAATTTAAACTAAGTTTTGTCGAAACAGCTTTTATGGTCGTGTTTATAGGCGAATTTCTCATTAGAGGAGTTGACATATTGTGGAGACATTTCGCATCAGTTTGAAAAAGCTTTCACGACAATAGTTCTGTCTCGCTGAAAAGTCGCGTGCACAGGTACCTGTCACCGATAAATTGCTAAATATACCAAAAAAGATCACTTGAGTTAGACTGAAGTTTCTACAAAGGGTTTATCGCACATGCTGTTAATCGGTGGGCTTGGAATTCGCATCGCATCTTTGCTCAGTACTATTGGTGTATCGGTTTTTAAAAGTAAAACAAAGAAAGGTAAAGGCATATCAACTTAACACAACATAGAGAGAAAGAAATAATTATTTTCTGATACTGACTATCTTATCTGTTATTTTACTGTTCATTTATTTTTGACTAAAGTCTGACCAAAAATTCTTGGAACCGAACTGTGAGCGCTTGTCCTGAGTTAACCTTTAAAGTTAGCCTATATAAAGTATATATTTTTAGAAACCGCAGGAGGAGGAGAATCCATTAAAACCATCATATCCGGTCTGTATCCGGTTACCGGATGCCAAATTGATAAAAACGCTTCAGATTCGGAAAGAGAATGCTAATAAAGTCATACTCTAGCAGATTGGTCCTTGGCCCAAGACATATTCGAAAATCCGGTCACATCCGGTCCATGTCCGATAACCGGATGTCTTGGTCACAAAAACTGTACAGTAAGATGGGTAGGTCGTACAGTTTCGCTGATTGAATTTTTGGATTCAGCGGGTCGAAATTAGTCTATATACGCAGTTTTGTCCAATTTGGATCAAAATTGCGTGATTTATGGTCGTATCCGGTGCGAAAAAAACCGGAAAAATAGGTTTTTCCGGTCTGGTGCTCGGAATCGCGGATAAAAAATGTTAGTTTTTGGCACAATGAATATTTGAGAGGCTACTTTCATTTTACCGGTGTCGAAGTAATCGAATATCCGGTCGATTTCCGGCTCTGAGCTTTGAAATTTGACGTTTCATGGGCTATTATCTCAGTATCCGGTTGGTCCGGAAGTCAAATTATTTCATTGAAATGATATTTTGTCTATCCCTAACAAAGATCAACCTCAAATTACTTCATATCTGCTTTAATTTTTGAATGATGGAGTTTTAAAAATGGTTCAAAAATAACTTATATGGCATGCGACAAAGCTAAGCGTATAGGATCAAATCTCATATCCGGTTTAACAATTAGACAAAACAAGCAAAATCAGCCCACTTTTAAATCGCTATCATTCAAAAATTACAGCAGATATGAAGTAATTTGAGGTTGATGTTTGTTAGGGATAGACGAAATATCATTTCAATGAAATAATTTGACTTCCGGACCAACCGGATACTGAGATAATAGCAAATGAAATCTCAAATTTCAAAGTTCAGAACCGGAAATCGACCGGATATTCGATTGCTTTGACACCGGAAAAATGAAAGTAGCCTACCAAATATTCATTGTGCCAAAAACTAACATTTTTTATCCACGATTCCGAGCAGCAGACCGGAAAAACAGATTTTTCCGGTTTTTTTCGCACCGGATACGACCATAAATCACGCAATTTTGGTCCAAATTGGACAAAACTGCGTATATAGACAATTTCGACCCGCTGAATCCAAAAATTCAATCAGCGAAACTGTACGACCTACCCCACCTTGCTGTACAGTTTTTGTGACCTAGACATCCGGTTACCGGACATGGACCGGATGTGACCGGATTTTCGGATATGTCTTAGGCCAAGGACCAATCTGCTAGAGTATGACTTAATTAGCATTCTCTTTCCGAATCTGAAGCGTTTTTATCAATTTGGCATCCGGTAACCGGATATAGACCGGATATGATGGTTTTACCGGATTCTCCTCCTCCTGAGGTTTCTAAAAGTATATACTTTATATAGACTAACTTCAAAGGCTAACTCAAGACAAGCGCTCACAGTTCGGTTCCAAGAATTTTTGGTCAGACTTTAGTGTGGTAGCTAGCGATATATGCTGTATCAGATCACAGTAACTACCAGAACCAGACCAGCTGTTTGTCAATGTCCTATGTCTAAACGTTTTAAAATTGTTATATATGGTCGCTACAAAAGTTAAAGAAATGCAAAGGATAGTCAACATAAAAACACGAAGAAAAACAAGTAACATTTTTGGTACAAACTAATTGTCTAATTGACTAATTATAAACTTCTATGATTATAAAACAGTAACACAGCTAAAGAATTAATACAAACCGAACGATTGCAGCAATAAGACTAAATCTTAAGTTTGTAATAAGCATGTTGCATTCAGAGGCGAATTTAGTGGGAAGAATGAAAATACAAATACCTAGCATACTAGTGCTAGACAAAGCATCCCCGATCATTGTATGCAAAAATAAGTTTTGTATAATACTTTTGTTTGAAAGCAATATAGGACAATCAACAAAATAATACATTGTACATTATACAATTATCAAATATTTAACGTCAGACCGTGGTCACAGAGTAAGAATGCGTTACTCCTCATCGCGAAAGCTCCTGGGAGAAGGAGCCATCAAGGCCACAAAATGGCAAATGTAGGGCAAAATGTCACCCCGTTCTTTAATTTAAATTAGTGAAAATGAAATTTTATGTTTAACTAATATTTAGATATTATTAATGTTTTATAAAGGTTTTGCCGAAATAATAACAACAAACAATAAACTCACTAACAAATACTTCACATTTTATAACTGGTGCCCCCTCTTTCAACTTTACAGTAAAACCTTTCCTAATATTTAAGTCTAAGGTCAAGTACCCAATCAGAATAATAGTGTGGCGAAGTGTCTCACAATCCAGCCAGCCTATTCTGTACGGTAGTGAGACACTTCGCCACATTTTAATTGCTCTTTTTGTAAATGCGTAAAGGGAATTCTCAAACACTCGATAGAAAACAAAAGGGAAAGGAGGGGGCTTATATGTGTTAAACGTGAAACGATTTTGGTACACTGCAGCAATACCTTATTATAGCGAATAAAGTTTTTCCATTGTTTTTCAAAACTTTTGACACAATGTCAACTGTGAAAAGTATCAAAGTTAGCCTAGTTTCAAATCGAAATTATAAGTTTTTGTTTGCAAATTTTTTCAGATCTTCAAACCAAGACATATTCTGCTTAGAAGGAAAATAAGAAAAATTTTGTCATTTAAATTAGTCAAATTTTATTTTTTATCATTAGTACATATCTGAACTTAATTAACATTTTATAAAAGTTTTACCGAAATAAAAACAACAAATAATAAGCGCATAAGCAAACTCTTTTAATTTTGTAACGATTGCCCCCACTTTTAACATTGCAATTAAAACCTTTCCTAATATTTAAGTCTAAGGTCAAGTACCTAAAGAGAACAATAGTGTGGCGAAGTGTCTCACAATCATTCTGTACTACCTGTTCCTGTTATCTATCTCTATATGTTCTTTTTGAGACTTTACATTATAATTGCTCTTGACTTTACTTTTTTGTCTTCTGTACTAATGTTGGATGGTTTTTTGAATAAATTAACTAATAATAATATAATATAATGCTGTCTTGTACCTAATCTCGCCTGATTGTCCAACTCCAAATCCTCTCTGCCGTTCCTGCAGATGTGCATATACCTCAGCACATTTCGCTACCTGTCTACATGCTTTGGTAAAGCCTCCACATTGTAGCAAGATATGCTTTCAAGCATAGTGTTGTACGGCCGTGCTATGCCGGCCGCCAAAAAAACATCGCCGTCGGCCAGCGGCCGGCCGGGCGATGCTTGTCGGCAGATGCTCAGACATATTTTTAGTACCTAAAGTCAAGAGTTAATTATAGGAAGAGTACGACACCTTCCTTAGTGTAAATAGCCTGTCAGATCTCGTCAAATTAAGGCCGAAATCTGGGGTCACGGTTAACACAGTTAACCATGTGTTTATAACTAAAACGCATCTGATTGGCTAATCGCCTATCTTATGTCAAAATTAGGTATCGGCTTTACGGATTACTTCCCATTTTTGTTGCGTCGTCGTGGATTGTGCAAGTTTTCTGTCTGAACGCAGTGGATTACTGATTGAATTGTTCTGGTTTTTGTGGATTACTGTTATATGCTGATTGAAAGCTAAGGATTACTGTTCATATTGGGGTTGTTGTTATGGATTATTTACTCTGTTTTTCTGGTATCCTTGGATTATTTACTCAGGTTTTCTGGTATCGTTGGATTATTCGTTAATGGTTGAATTGCTATGGATTGTTGTATGTGTTGTGAGATGAACTGTTTTAATTTTGTAGTGACAAATATAAATGTTAGTTATTTGAGGTTACGGATTGGATAGTGAATAGTTTTCTATTAAAAATATGAACTGTTTAATAGTAAATTGTTTAGTTTTGTTAAAAATATGAACTGTTTTAATAGAATAGTGGCGAACATAAATGCTAGTTATTTGAGGTTATAGATTATTAGTAAATTGTTTACTTTTGTTATTGTTGGATTTGCTTAATTTAGGTTGTAGATGTTGTTTAATTTAGGTTGTAGATTTTGTTTTTGCGGTTTAATAGAGTAGTGGCGAGGATTCGGATTATGCATTGTTGGTGTCGTAGATAAATCTTTTTGAGTTATTAGTTGACCATAAATTGTTTATTTTTGGGAAAATAAATTAAATAAATTGTTTTGTGGTTTTGGGGTTTAATAGAGTAGTGGCAAGGATTCGGATTATGCATTGTTGGTGTCGTAGATAAATCTTTTTGGGTTATTAGTTGACCATAAATTGTTTATTTGTGGGAAAACAAATTAAATAAATTGTTTTGTGTAAGGTTTGAGTTTTTAGTTTAGGATTAATTTTTTAATTGTGGAAAATAAATTAAATATATTGTTTTGGGATTTTAGTTATGAGCGTATTGTGTTCAAAGTGTTTTTATTGCTAATGTATGGCTTGTTTTGTGCAATTTTGTATATAGTAGTAGTATAGTCATGATGAATTAATGAATTAGTTTAGTTTTTGGATCTGAACCATACATTAACATAGGGTCGGGTCCTGGGGGGGGCTTGTCCCCAAAAAATTTTGAGGGGGCTTGTACCTTGAACAAAAATTTTCAGGGGGGCTTGTACCTCAAGAAACAATTTGTAAAATTTTTCCAAAAAATTAACGGTAATTTTATTAAAATTGGCAATTTTTTGCCAAAATTTGCAAAAAATCTTCAATTTTGGAAAAAATTTCAAAATTTTGCCCGATTTTCCTGAAAAATTAAACATTCTAGCCAAAAAATTCCGGCGAAGCCGGAAATTTTTTGAAATTTACAATAAAAACTAATTTTTTCCGACTGGTTTTGGTTACCCCTTGGCTATTTTTTCGCTACCCCTTGTCCCCGACGGCGATAGGGCTTGTACCTTGTCCGGGTTGGGGGGGGGGGCTTGGACCCCCCCCCCAGACCCCCCCCGCGTTAACCTATGATCTGAACCCATAGGTAGTTTTTGGATCTGAACCCATAGGTGTAATTGGGGTCGGATTTTGGGGATGAGGTTAGTCAGCACCATTTTCAAAATTAGCAAAAATTTTTTTCGAAACACCAGAAGTGTTTGAGAGCTGCCGGCATCCTGTCCCCAATTTGGGGGGGGGTGTGGGGGGAATTTCCCTGAAAATTTTGCATTTTTGGGTGTTTTTGAAAATTTTTGAAAAAAGTCCAAATCTTTGTGTAAACGTGTTTATTTTCGGCAGAAATACATCTTTATAATGGTTTAATGGACTCTTAAATTCAATATGTAATTGGGGTCGGATTTTGGGGATGAGGTTAGTCAGCATCATTTTCAAAATTACCAAAAATTTTTTTCGAAACCACCAGAAGTGTTTGAGAGCTGCCGGCATCCTGTCCCCAATTTTGGGGGGGGGGGTGTGTGGGGGGGAATTTCTCTGAAAATTTTGCATTTTTAGGGTGTTTTTGAAAATTTTTGAAGAAAGTCCAAATTTTTGTGTAAACGTGTTTATTTTCGGCAGAAATACATTTTTATAACGGTTTAATGGACTTCTAAATTCAATATTGACGTTACATTTGACTGAGATATTTTTTTCGCGATAATAAACACGTTAAGCCTAAACCCAATTTGGGGGGATGTGGGGGAATTTCCTTGAAAATTTTGGATTTTTAGGGTGTTTTTCAAAATTTTTCAACGTCCAAATTACTGTTTAATGGACTTCTAAATTAAATATTGACTTTACATTTGACTGAGATATTTTTTCGCGATAATAAACACGTTAAGCCAAAACCCAATTTGAGGGGGGGATGTGGAGGAATTTCATTGAAAATTTTGGATTTTTAGGGTGTTTTTCAAAATTTTCCAGTCCAAAGTCCAAACGGCCAACGGCCAACTGGCTGGCCGTTGGCCGTTGGCTGGCCAATGGCCGAGTGCTGGCCAAGCTCAAATTTACTGATCTTGTGCGTTAACTGTGTTGAAAAATTTAATTTTGCTGCATAATATCGTAAACATGTTGCTGTATAAACGTTACATTAGATACAGTACTACAGATTTTCACTTAGATGTTGACAATTTTTATAGTTATTAGAGTTATTTTACAATTAAATTTGCTAATTGCATGCAAATTTTAAGTGTGCTAACAACGCGGTTTCTAAATTTGTCTGGCGGTGAACGTCTCATCACTTTATTGCGGTCCTCCAGCAAAATTAAAGCAGAGTTACGGGTTGGAGCTAAATGTTTGGAAAAACTATTTTACAAATATATATTGTAAACTGTAAATTGTACTATTGAAATAAAGTTTAATTAAGTTGCCGCCTAATTAAGCACGGTAGACGAATAAAAATAGTAAATGCCAGCTCGCCAACGTTGATAAATAGCTAAAGAACGGCCAATAGCGTACGGCCAAGAAACAGCCAACGGCCAACGAGCGGCCAACGGCCAACGGCCAGCCAATTGGCCGGCCAACTTCAAACTCCGGCCAAGCCAAGCCAAGCCAACCATGGAAATTTTCGGCCAATCCCAGCACTACTTGAGTTCTTAGGGGGGGAGCGACGCTTTTATAAATTGAGTATGCTGAAATTTGAGGTACTTGAGTTCTTAGGGGGGATCTTTGAAAATTTTTCTAAAAGTTCTGAATTATAATAACATGTTGTATGTTGCGGTTGCCTGGCTGGTCGTCGTTTTGCGGCAGATATTTTCATATTTTTATAGTTGTCGTTGTTGTGATCATCAAAAACGTTGTGTTTTCTTGTTTGGGAGTCCTTTGGGGGTGCAATTTTTTTATATTTGTATAGGTTCGTTGTTATTGTCTACGAAAATAACTAAATGAAAGTCTTCAAAAGTGGTCAAGTCGGTATGAAATCAAAGCGCTTGGAGAGGCGAAGTACTTTTGCGATTATAGGAGCGAACTGTAGGGGGCGAAAATTTTTGAAAATTCTTCTATACGCGCGTTAAAACATAACATATCAAATATTGTCTTGGGGGCGAAAATTTTTGAAAATTCTTCTATACGCGTGTTAAAACATAACATATCAAATATTGTCTTATGGAGGGAGTTTGGAAAGCATGATGAAATTTGAGCTATTTTTATAATTTATTCCTGGTTTGTGAGTCCTTTTTGGGGGGCTTTTTGTTTTTTGTATGTGGGGGGCGAGTCATTTGGTTGAAATTCTCCTCCGATTTCTCTTTAGGATTTCAGTGAAAAATCAGAACTAATAATTTGCGCTCTTGAGGGAATGTTTGTTAGAGGGATCGTGGGCAGGTCTTTTGGGGGTGAATGTTTGAAATGTTTTCTGAGAATTTCATATTTTTATAGGTGTCGTTGTTGAGGATTACAAAATAAGGTGTGTTTTCTTCGTTGGTGATTCGTTTTGCGGGGGCCAATTCGGATTTGAGAATTTCATATTTTTATGGGTGTCGTTGTTGAGGTTTAGAAAATAAGGTATGTTTTCTTGGTTGGTGATTCGTTTTGGGGGGGCAATTCGTATTTATAAGTGGCTACAAACGTGGCTGCAGCGACGCTTTATTTTATTTTACCCTAATTCTAGATAATTAAATTATTCCAGATTTGGCTAAACGATGAAACGACGAACGTAGAGTCTGCTATACGGTTTACATTACAATTTGGGTTAACCTAATCCTTAGACTTCATCATAACATCAGCCTATTCGCTTACCCTTACGCTTTCATTTTGCTTTAGGCGTACGCTTTGCTTATGGTCAAGCTAAACTTTTGGCTTACGTTTACACTTAGCCTCATTTCTGGTATATCTTTATTCTATTTCCATATAATAAACTTTCATAGGTGAGATTCTGAGGATTTCCCTTTAGTCTTACCCTTAGGCTTTCTCTTATTTCTGATGGCCTTACACTGATAGGTTTACAGTTATATACGCATAGCATTTAAGTTAGGCTTACGCTGACCTTTAGCTTAATCTCAATTCTTATATTATATTACACATAACTTATTTCAATTTTCCCTAAACACACGAAGTTGCCTTTACTGTATAGTGTACAATTAGCGTTTGCCTTACGCTCACACTGTTACTTGCTCTTAGGCTAAACCTACTCCCTCAATCTTATAGCTCTTCCTTTCGCTTACTTTACCGGTTTGCTTATGGTGACGCTAAGGCTTACGCATTGTCTTAAGCTTTCTCTGATCTGTGCTCTTACATAGACATAGACACTTTAGCTTAGCCTAATATATACGTTGCGTCCTCGTTAGCGTTATGTTTACGCTTCGACTTAACGTTTACTTTAGACTAAACTTAGACTTAGAATTACACTTAAGCTTAAGCGAAGGATTTTCTTAGCCTAAGGCTTACTGTAACGCTTACCCTTACCCTTAGGCTTTGAACTAGGCTTAGGCTAAGATATTAACTTAGACTTACCTTCAACCATATTGTATTAGGCTGATGGATACCTCCCACTTAGACTTTACCTTTGACACAGGTGTAGAATTTAAAATTTTGGACTGAACTAAGGTAAACGGAAAAGACTGAAGGTTCGT
Source organism: Trissonchulus latispiculum (assembly GCA_030248195.1). Taxonomy (NCBI): domain Eukaryota; kingdom Metazoa; phylum Nematoda; class Enoplea; order Enoplida; family Ironidae; genus Trissonchulus; species Trissonchulus latispiculum. The sequence goes on from JASAND010017950.1 coordinate 78,972, forward strand.
AAAGAGTGTGTGATTTAAAGATCCCTATCAAAAAGTTTAGAAGAATTCAGAGACAATAATTTTTCTTTAATTTTCACAGAAAACAAAAAACAATGACCGTGTTCATAGTAACATCCCCCCTGCCCCCTTAACCAACCTCTAGTTTACGGCCGCTGATCCTCCTCCTGGCTTCGTTGGTAATGATGTTGGCTATTCAAAAGCTGAGATTGAAAAGTGACCGATTCTTTCTAAAATTTCCTCCCTTTTATAGTCGAAAACTAATTTGCATATTGTACGAAATTGTAATTTTGAGATAGCTAAAAGGCGAAGCCAAAGTTTCTACACAGAAGGAGGATAGCTAAATTCCAAAGCCAAGAAATGCACACACAAGTAAGAAGAGAATACTGTAATTTACAATAATTTCAAATAAATTCTGCCGTGCTGTTGCGAATATCTCACAAATACCCCCTCTTTTGAAACCGCCGGCCCCCGCGCGGTTACCGACTCAAGATTAGTAGGTTAAAACTCATCGATTAGCTCAGGTAAAATTAGTGATAATACTGATTGTTTCAGCAAGAAATATGGATAAAAGTGGGGACTCCCCAGTGGGGAGTCCCCACTGTGGGAACCTACCCACTGGCAGACTACGGTGTCCGGCATGACCATCGGACCCGACTGCGGGTAAAACTAGCGTGTCTGCCACCACACCACAATACACAAAACCTGAAATTTGGTGACTAGTTACCGCACGCGAACGAGACAGCCTCAAAAGAGGGACACTGCAGACCTAACGCAGCAACACAGCAGAACTTTCCCACCAGCTTACCGAAAACCAATATGTGATACATATACACAACGGTAATAAAAGAGCACCTATCGCACATGGCAAGCGAAAAAATCAAAGCTGCAAGATTAATGCCAAGCAAAAAATATTAAACAACACAACAAGATTCACAAAGACACGACAAGGGGAAGCCAGTGTTCGTAGAAGCGCGGGGAAAGGACAGCTCCACTTCATACAGTCAAAATGGCAGCCAACCGGCACAACAGATGATAACAGCCGATCACAACAGATGACAACAGCCGGCCGCAACAACCGACCAAGATGAAACGCAACGGATTCCATCAGGCACCAAGGACTCGGCGTACCACCGGGAAACAAGGTAACCGGAAGAGCCACGGCGGGAAACCAGCCGGGCGCAACAACAGGCTCAAGAAACCGAGGACACCAAGACCATCACGAAAATCCCCGAAGTCGCAGAATATAGGCCAGAATCCCAGAAATCAACCAGGGCAGTGGTTAACAGTTCTAAATCTGGGGGCAACAAAGTATATACCCACCCCAAACAAAGTTCAAAACCAGCACCGCGCCCAGCCACAAGGAGCAAACTACCGAGACCAGGCCTCCACCGTTGACGCGCGCCGCAATAGACTGGCGCATTCGCAGAGCCCAGCACGAGGGGAGCGCTTCCACGACACAATACCACGGGGGACCAGGGGGTCCGTGCACAACACAACAATCTAGAACACAGAAGAAAAAATAAGTAGTACACAAAGAAAACATACGGCAAGATATACGAAAACAATAAATAAAACGACAAAGTCTGCACCGATTTATATTCCCGACAATGCCTATCATGAATTAAAAGATAAATCCCGTTCCAACGCAAAAACTAATCACAAATAAGATAAAAAAATTGGAGCAAAACTATGGAACACCGAGAACTCCAGAAAACAGGGCTATCCAGGCTCCCGGCCGGATACCAGGCCAAGAGCCGGACCGCCCGGTCAAGCCAACCCTCAAAGAGGTTACGCGCCGAAACCCCGCAACCAACCCCAGAGCTGGCACCAACTCACTAAGATTCAACTCAATTCCAACAAAACTACGAAACTAATCTAAAATATGAAATTCGCAGCAAAATAATAACCATTCTAAAAGTTTAGAAATCTCGTAAACTTAACGTTTAAGTTCGAAAGTTATAATTTTTATGAATTTTTATCGAAAAAAATTACCTCACCCGGTATATCACTATCCAGCGGCGTCCAGACCACCACTGATTGGAAACGATGGCCGCTAAAAGAAAACCAATTAGTGCAAGTGCTAAAATTTAAATGATGCAGAATTTTGATAACTAAAATAATTTCTGCAAACAAATAAATTCGGCAAAAACAAATAAATTCGGCAAAATGGGGAATTACCCCCTGTTTTGAAAATTTAGACTTCAACGAAGTTTCCGAAAGCGAAATATGGCCTAACCAGGGGTCAACTGGTTAAGCGAAGCAACCAAAGGAGAACCAGAACCCTAAATTAAAGGTTGGTGTTAATTTTAACCCCACTCAAAAATTTTGAAAAGGAATCCAAAAATCTACTCTTAGAACACGGTCGCCACGTTGTAAATAATTTGAAATTTACGGAGAACTAAACGGAAAACTAGTTGCAGGTTCGTGAAGAGTGTGTGATTTAAGGATCCCTAATAAATTCTATGGAAAAGGAGAATATCATCTTTATTACAATTCACACAATTTTGAAGATAATTTCAAAACAATAGCAAAGGCAACCGTGGTCATAAAATCCTATTGAGTATCCCCCTTCCCCCCATAACCAACCTCTACTTTGTGACGCTGATCCTCCTCCTGGCTTCGCTGTGATGATGCTATTCAAGAGTTGAGATTAAAAAGTGACCGATTCTTTCTAAAATTTCCTCCCTTTTATAGTCGAAAACTAATTTGCATATTGTACGAAATTGTAATTTTGAGATAGCTAAAAGGCGAAGCCAAAGTTTCTACACAGAAGGAGGATAGCTAAATTCCAAAGCCAAGAAATGCACACACAAGTAAGAAGAGAATACTGTAATTTACAATAATTTCAAATAAATTCTGCCGTGCTGTTGCGAATATCTCACACAGGCTTAGCCTATGACTTAGGCTAATACGTAGTTTTTGGCTAAGCTCAGCCATTTATTCTTACGCTTAACCACAGAGTTTGTCTTATACTAAAGTCTGACCAAAAAATCTTGGAACCGAACTGTCAGTACCAGTCCTGAGTTATCCTTTGAAGGTAGCCTATATAAAGTATATATTTTTAGAATCCTCAGGAGGAGGAGATTCCGATAAACCCATCATATCCGGTCTATATCCGGTTACCTGATACTAAATCGATAAAAACGCTTCAGATTCGGAAGAAAAATGCTAATTAATTCATACTCTAGTATATTGGTCCTTGGATCAAAACATTTCCGAAAATCGGGTCACATCCGGTCCATGTCCGGTAACCGGATGCCCAGGTCACAAAAACTGTACAGCAAGATGGGTAGCTCGTACAGTTTCGCTGATTGGATTTTTGGATTCCTCGGGTCGAAATTAGTCTGTATCCAAAATTTTGTCCGGTTTGGACCAAAATTACGTGATCTATGGTCGTATCCGGTTCGCAAAAAAACCGGAAAAACGATTTTTCCGGCCTGGTGCTCGGAATCGCGGATTAAAAATGTTTCCTTTTGGCACAATGAATGTTTGGGAGGCTACTTTCATTTTACCGGTGTGAAAGCAAGCGAATATCCGGTCCATTTCCGGTTCTGAGCTTTAAAATTTGAGATTTCATGGGCTATTATCTCAGTATCCGGTTGGTCCGGAAGTCAAATTATTGCATTAAAATTATATTTGGTCTATCCCTAACCAATACCAACCTCAAATTACTTCATATCTGCTGTAAATTTTGAATGGCAGCGTTTAAAAAATGGGTGATTTTTGTTTGTTTTGTCTAATTCTTAAACCGGACATGAGATTTGATCCCATACGCTTAGCTTTGTCGCATGCAATATAACCTATTTTTGAACCGTTTTAAAAACGCTGCCATTCAAAATTTACAGCAGATATGAAGTAATTTGAGGTTGGTGTTGGTTTTAGGGATAGACCAAATATAATTTTAATGCAATAATTTGACTTCCGGACCAACCGGATACTGAGATAATAGCCCATGAAATCTCAAATTTCTAAGCTCAGAACCGGAAATGGACCGGATATTCGATTGCTTTGACACCGGTAAAATGAAAGTAGCCTCCCAAACATTCATTGTGCCAAAGGGGAACATTTTTAATCCGCGATTCCGAGCACCAGGCCGGAAAAATCGTTTTTTCCGGTTTTTTGCGAACCGGATACGACCATAGATCACGCAATTTTGGTCCAAACCGGACAAAATTTTGGATACAGACTAATTTCGACCCGAGGAATCCAAAAATCTAATCAGCGAAACTGTACGAACTACCCATCTTGCTGTATAGTTTTTGTGACCTGGGCATCCGGTTACCGGACATGGACCGGATGTGACCCGAATTTCGGAAATGTTTTGATCCAAGGACCAATATACTGGAGTATGAATTAATTAGCATTTTTCTTCCGAATCTGAAGCGTTTTTATCGATTTAGTATCCGGTAACCGGATATAGACCGGATATGATGGGTTTATCGGAATCTCCTCCTCCTGAGGATTCTAAAAATATATACTTTATATAGGCTACCTTCAAAGGATAACTCAGGACTGGTGCTGACTGTTCGGTTCCAAGATTTTTTGGTCAGACTTTAGATTTGGCATTGAATTAGGCTTACACTTTGGCTTTGGCCCATATACAGTTTGGCTTAGCCTCATACGTAGCTTTCGACGTTCCATTATGTTTAGGCTTTCACTTATCTTTAGGCATACGCAAAGCTTAGCCTTAGCATAACCCTAACTCTAAGCCTTAGGCTTACCCTTAGCCTTAGACCAAGGCATTAGCTTTTGCGTTAGGCTTAGTCATACGCTTAGGCTTACACTAAGTTTACACTTAGTCTAACGCTTAATCTAAGGCTTTACAGTTATAACTAGGCTTTCACTCAGACATTAGCTTTCACACAACCTTTGCGTCTACTTTACGCTAAAATGCTTAGCCTAAGGCTTTCCATAATGCTTAGGTTTATCCTTAGCCTTAGACCTACACTTAGCCTAACTTTGGATTAGTCTCATAGTTAGCATTCCCGCAACCTCGCTAACAACTGGTTTTAGACTTAGCTCTGCCACTTACTCTTAGCCTTAATCCTACATTTTTCTTACTTTGGCATTCGCTTTCAGCTAGCCCTTCGCTATGCGTTACGCCCATATAGACTTTCGTTTAGTCACATACTTACCACTCCCATAACCTTTGGTTAACCCTTTGGCTTAGTCTTTGGCTTAGTCTTTGGCTTAGGCTTAGTCTTTGGCTTAGCCTTTGGCTTAGACTTAGGCTTAGCCTTAGGCTTACCCTCAGGCGAACGTTTTGTTTAGCCTAACGCATAGCCTAAGCCTTAGTTTAATCATCATCCTTAGACCTATACTTAGCCTAACTTTCGTTTAGTCTCAAGTTTCGTTTAGTCTCAAACTTACTTAGCCTTTAGCTTAAGCTTTGGCTTAGGCTAACGTTATGCTTAGCCTAACGCTTAGCCTAACACTTAGTTTAATTCTTAACCTTGGACCTATACTTCGCCTAACTTTTGCTTAGTGTTATACTAAGCATTTCCTGCCTTTCACATATAGATAGCCTAACGCCTAACTTTCGCTTAGTCTCATACTTGGCATACCCGCAACCATAGGTTTAGCCTTTAGCTTAGGCTTAGGCTTACGCTTAGGCTTATGCTTAGGCACAGGCTTAAGCTTATGATTAGATTTAGACTTAGCCTTAGGCGAACGTTATGCTCAGCCTAACGCTTAGCGTAACACTTACTTTAATCGTTAGCATTAGACCGCTACTTACCCAACTTTCGCTTAGTTTCATACTTAGCATTTCCGCCCTTAGAGCTATACTTAACCTAACTGTCGCTATGTCTCATAGTCACCATTTCCGTAACCCTTTGCCTTAGGCTTACGCTTTGGCTTCGCTTTAGCCTTTACACTTACGCTTAGGCTTAGGTTTACCCGAACGTTATACTTAACCTAACGCTTACACTAACCCTTAGTTTAATCCCTAGCCTTAGTCCTATAGTTAACCTAACTTAGCCTTACGCTTAGGCTTAGTCTTAGGCTTAGTCTTAGGCATATTTTGCTGAGCCGAACGCTTACCTAACCGTTACTTCTGTCCTTTGCGTTCGACCTATGCCTAGCCTAACTAACGTTTACCTTCTTGGATACCTTCTTGGATTAGACATCGAGATTCGATGATAATAAATGGCGGTAGGCAGCACCACGGAATTTCTTCGGTTCAAACGCAACTGCCACGACAGCTTCGGGCAGAGAATTCCAGGCACAGGTAATTGCCGGAATAAAACTGCGCCTGTGATGCTCAGTATGCTCAGTCCGACATCTGGGAGGCTGACGGGCTGCTGAGTTACGGACGGCCCTGGTGGATCTCCGTCTAACAGGGTCCATTGGAAGAGGAATGACTCTGTGGACTGGTAATGATGGGTTCATTATCGCTTGGCGATAAATGGAAAGTGCGCCCACGAGGCGTCTGACTTTTAGTTCATCCAGCGGTAAGTCAGGAAAAAGTCTCTGGGCTTTACGGTTGATTTGGTCTAGAGCTGAAAGTGCATAAGTGGGAGCATTAGGGAGGAGCGGTAGGCAGTATTCAAATAGTGGCCGTACAGCCGACTGGTAGAGATGGTGGAGAGCTGGTGGATTTAGAAATGCTCGAGAACGCCTTAGCATTCCTAGTAAACGTCCAGCGGTGGCCGCTTTGCCCATTACGTGAGGGCCCCAAGATAGATTTTGGGTGTACGTAAGTCCCAACAGCACAAGTTTGTCAGACTGGGATATAGGTTCAGCCCCAAAGTGAATTTGGGGAGCAGAGAGTCTATCCCGTTTTCTGGAGACCAGGAGAGACTGAGTTTTTGATGGATTAAATTTCATTTTCCATTTGGCCGCCCAATGAGCAGCAGCAATTAAGTCAGCTTCCAAGAGAGTGTAGATGGTTTCGCGATCGCATCCAGATGGGATTTCCTGGTACAGGGTTGTGTCGTCAGCATACACTAAACAGGAACATCCGAATTGTTCGGGCAAGTCGTTGATATAGAGTAGGAAGAGCGTAGGTCCGAGAAGGGACCCCTTGCGGGACGCCGGCTCGGATGGGACAGGGGGCAGATAGGTTACCATCAACCATCACCCGTTGATGCCGGCCCGTCAAATAATCAGAGCACCAGTTCAAGAAACGTTTAGACGGACCATAGCAGGACAGTTTGTGCCGAAGTCCCCTGTGCCAGACAGTATCAAAAGCTGCTGAGAGGTCCAGGGAGACAATCTGAACCTCATTACCCCTGTCCAGGGCACCAGAGCAATAATCCATTAGCAGGAGATTACACTGAGCCGTAGACCTCCCCTTTCTGAAGCCATACTGACAGTCAGAAAGTAGATGATTGTTCTCGAGATGTTTCACGAGATGGTAATTTAAATACTGTTCCATAACCTTGGAGACACACGAAAGTAATGCCACCGGGCGATAGTTAGCTGGATCCGTACGCGAACCCTTCTTAAATACTGGGGTGACTTGGGCCGTTTTCCATTCAGTAGGGACTACTCCAGTTCTGAATGATTTATTGAAGAGAACTGACAAGGGGTATGCCAGTTCCTTGGCACACTGTTTCAGAACTAGGTTTGGAATGTCGTCGGGGCCGATTGCTTTGTGGGGGTCGAGGCGTTGCAGCAGCTTACAAATGATACGAGGACGAAAGCGAATTTGAGGCATGGTGGAATTACAGCGGGGAGTGAAGATAGGTAACCTATCCTGTCGGCCTGGACAGTTAGATTTGGACGCGAAAACTTCATTTAGGACATTTGCTCTAGATAGAGAGTCCTTATATAGGCATCCAGCTCTCTCTAGGGTCGGTACCTTGTCCCTAGGTTTACGGCCGGTGATTTCGTTTACAGATGTCCACCATCGCCGACCGGTTAAGCCATCAACTCTTCCAGCAACTTCACTTGCATAGGCTCGTTTGTTGGATCTTAGCTTGTGATTGTAACAGTTCCTGGCCCTTTGATAGGCCTGACGATCTTCCGGGGTTCCAGAAGCCCTCCATGAATTGTAGAGTCGGATCTTGGTTTTCAAAAGATGGTACAAATTCGAGTCAAAGAAAGGTTTAGATCTGCCAGGGCGAATTCGCTTGGAAGGAATATACAAGTCCATACCAAGTTTGATATGGTTCCGAATAGTAGCCCAGCATTCGTCTACAGAGAGTGGTTTCCTAGAGAGTTGGGCAGGCAAGTCCGCAACCCAGAGTTTAGTCTGATACTTAGCATTTCCGTAAGCTTATAGCACTCCTATAACCATAAGTTTAGCCTTTGGCTTAGGTTTAGCCTCAGCCTTAGGTTTAGGCTTACATTTTGACTTGGCCTTAGGCCAGCGTTATGCTTAGCCTAAGGCTTACTTTAATCATTAGGCTTAGACCAATACTGACCTAACTTTCACTTAGTCTCATACTTAGCATTTACGGCCTTAGACTAGTTAGCCTGATTTTGTCTTTGTCTCATAGTTTGCATAGCCGTAAGCATAAGTTTACGCGTTGGCTTAACCTTAGACTTATGCCTAGCCTTAGGGTTTGGCTTATTCTTAGACGAATGTTTTGCTTGGCCTAAAGCTTATCCTAACGCTTAATTTTATCCTAACCCTTAAACCTAAACTTAACCCAAGTTTACCTTAGTCTCATACTTATCATACCACATTCCCGTAACCTTCTAGCAGTGCCGGCTCAAACCTACCAGTCGGCGTAGCCTTCGGTTTAGCATTTTGCTTAGGCTTAGGGTTTGGCACATTACAAAACTTACTTCTTGTTTTTAATGGGAATATTTATTTTTCAGGTGGATCGAAGAACAAATGGCTATGCTACAGATGGATGTTGATTCGGATAATCCTCCTCCACTAGAGGGAGACACAGATGATGAATTGATGGAGGCTTGTGAGGCCGGAATTATCCCATAGAAGTCGCTCCATTGATCACATAGCTCCGTCCACAGTGAAGCCTATTGACTGTACTTTTAACTTTTTTCTTTTTTAGAATACAGTATGTAGTGAATTTGTAACGAATTACTGATTTGCAGACAAAATAAGGGAAGGTATCTATCTGCAATTGTTCATTGCATTTTTCGTCTGACCAAATTATAGAAAACTACGTTTATTTGCAACATTTAGTTTCTTTTGTTAACGTTTTGCGCCACAAAAATTATTGGAATCATTGAAAACATAAATAACATAAGATTTTCTATGCAGAGTGTAAAAATTTCAAATCGTGACCAGTGGAAAAGACTAATAGGAGTAAGAAAGAAATACAAAATTTAAAGACAAATTTGTTTAAATTTCGTCGTAACTCTAAATGAAATATTGAACTATAAGAAAAGAAATAGGATTCACACTATTAAGCTGTAGTACTGTTATAATAATGTGTGCTAGTGTCATAATGCTGATCATTGTGTTAAACAGTGAACAAAATGAAGAATGAAACACTAGCTACTTGTTGCTGTTTGAATTCTATTAAGTTTGGGATATTGTTCAATCATTGTCTGTAAAATCTCCTCATTTTTTAGATAATGATAAATGTAACAGTGTAAGAACAATATTGGAAAAGTGATATTTTACAGTTTCAGCTCTGTTATGTTATCTAAAAGTCCTGTGCTTGTGTGTTTTGTACCACTGCTTAAAATGAGTTCTTTTGCCCAGATATAACTGCAGTACTGAATGTGGTGTGCTTCTGCAGTGTAGTTGTAGAACTCTTAGTTGCAAGAGTTGCAAAGTTTCAACAGGTTATGGGCCCAGGCCTTCTCTGATTTCCCCATTTTCGTTTGCCTATCTCCAGTGGTCAATATGTCGGAAGAAAAGTGGACTATTGAAAAGCTGGATGGATCCAATTGGCCGACGTGGAAGTTCCAGATGAAGCATTTGCTTCGAGCAAAGGAACTGTGGGGTGTGGTTGATGGGTCTGAAGTCCTGGAAGATAACGCTGGTGCTGGTGTTCGTCGAGCGCTTCAAAGAAAGATGGAGAAGGCTTTCTCCACAATTGTGATGGCGATACATCCGTCTCAACTTTATCTGGTTACTTCCTGTGACGAAAGCGATCCTCAGGACTGTTGGAATTCTCTGAAGCAACACTTCGAAAGAGACACTTTGTCCAACAAGCTGTTTTTAAAGAAGCAGCTGTTCAAACTGGAAATGGGTGAGGGTACGTCTGTTCAGGATCACTTGAAGAAGCTGAAAGAGTTAACAGATAAGTTGTCAGCGTTGGGATCTCCGGTAGCGGAGGAAGATCAAGTTGCAGTTTTGTTGTCGAGTTTGCCGCCTAGTTTCTCGGTTTTGATAACTGCACTAGAAGCACGTGACAGTGTTGAGCTGAGTTATGTTCAGCAGGCAGTGGCGAACGAGGAACTAAAACGAGAAAGTGATTCAAATGGCGGAAGTGGTGGTTCAGGAGCCCTCATTGCGGGCAAATTTGGAAACAAGTTCTACGGTAAATGTTTCAGTTGTGGTCGTCAGGGTCATATCAAAAGAGACTGTCCTTCACATCATGATTCAATGATGGCTGTCGGAAAGGACAAAGGTTGGCGACACAACGGCAGGGACATGGACAAGAACAGTTCTTGTAAAGAGCAGGAAAGCGATTCGGAGTCTGCCTTTACTGTTTTTGGTGGGAGTCCTCGAAAGTCCGCTGAGTGGCTAGTCGACTCAGGAGCGACTCGCCACATGACTTGGCAGCAAGGTCAGCTTGTGGACTATGTTAAGTTTAAGAAACCGGAAACAGTTCGTCTTGGCGACGGGAGATCAGCAAAGGCTTTTGGTGAAGGAACTGTGAAGGTTGTCATGCTGGTCGGTGGAAGGAATTCGGTACGGAACTTTCAGCGTGTCTTGTATGTCTCCAGCTTAGCCTGCAACCTGTTTTCGGTCCAAGCTGTAATGTCCACTGGGAAAAAGGTCACCTTTGGTGGTGGTAAGTGCCTTATCAGAGGGTGTCAGGAAGGTATTAAAGGTGTCGCCTTCCGTCGGGATTCTCTGTTCTATCTAAGGTGCCGTCCAGTGAATGTGGTCCCAGGTGGTTTCGGTTCTGTTGGCCAACAGCAGCTTAGTCGTCCGCGTCAGCAGGGATGCAGTCGGTTCTGTCAGCCTGGACAGTCGGTTCACTGTGCCTTGTCGGGAAAGAAGTGGGAACACTGTGAAGAAAATTAAAGTGTTGGGTTTCACGAAGAAAGTGGGAGTTGTGTTTTTGTGTTTTAAACTGTATACAAACTCTGAAAACTTGCTTATGAAGCTGTGAAATAAGTGGGAGTATTGGAAAAGTGATATTTTACAGTTTCAGCTCTGTTATGTTATCTAAAAGTCCTGTGCTTGTGTGTTTTGTACCACTGCTTAAAATGAGTTCTTTTGCCCAGATATAACTGCAGTACTGAATGTGGTGTGCTTCTGCAGTGTAGTTGTAGAACTCTTAGTTGCAAGAGTTGCAAAGTTTCAACAAACAAAAACTTTTCTTGCAAAGTTTTACAATTCTGTTGTCTCAATTATTCAGAAGTAACAGTTCGCCTATTATACTAAATTTAACTACACTAGCTTTGAGTCTTTACAAAAATTCAGTTTTTCAGAAACTAGTTAAACAGCAATGATTGAGGAAGAAATGGTATTCTATAAGTGACACTATTTTATTTCGAAAAATACTGTTTTCTAGTAATTAGAAACCTGTCTGGTTATAACTTTGTAACTAACGATCATGTTCAAGGTTCTAGACGTATTCACTCATAAAAACACTAGCGAACGTTAACCGTATCACTCTCCGGTTCGCAAACTTTTCGTTGTTATTTCATACTTTTTATGTTCTATTATAACTTTGCATAACATGACTGCTTGTTTTTATTATTGACGAATGTTTCAAGTAAAACTATTGGAGGTGTGGATAGGACTATAAGTCATAATTGCTCAAACAGCAGGGACAACATTCGGCTAGGTAGTTTCCCAGTGATCTAGATCACTTTTTCTTGAAATTATAGATTCAACACCTAAGATAGACATTTCTTTCTCGCGCCATAAAGTACTGCTATGTATAACCAACAGAACATAATATGCAAATGTGCCACTATGCATTGCATACTCTGTTATCCGAGCAAAAACTATGTTCTCCTCGCTAAAGGGCCACAGCCCCGCCCCCAAATTAGACTCTTCCTTTCTTTGAATCATTTGAGCTATATTTATTCATGTTCTAAAGCTCGAAGCAGGCACAAAAATTGATAACAGATTGCTTGTGTTTTCCACCGCAAGCACATAAAAATAGAACGAGTGCGCGTACCTCCATTTCGATAAGCTACTGATTTGAGGAAGCGGTCACTAGGGTCTAATTTGCAGGAGGGTTGGACCGTTAGCAAGCAGAGCATAGTATTAGGTCTCATAAGATAGACTGTCGATATGATAGGATAGATAAGATAGGTGTCGTGTAGATCCAAAATTTTTGATTTTCTAGTCAGTTTAGCTGAGCAGAGGTAAATGTACATAGTTAGCTGACTAATGGAATACAGGGAAAGTAGAAACTTAGCAGTGTCAGTACATTGATGCAATTTCATGCTATTAAAGACAAGCAGGATATCGTTACCAAAGTTACAAATTACGGATTTTGAATTGATATGCAGAGAAACCTTTAGTTAAATTTTTAAGTTAAATAAATTGTTCTGGACAAGAGTCACAATGTAACGCAAACAAGAAATATAGTACACTAATATTGGTTACATTAGTCTAACAATTTAGGTACGCCTAATTTTGCAAGCACTCAACTGGAATGGATTATGGAACAAAACCAACTGTCATTGTAGTAACCAGAAATGATATTACAATAAAACTATTAAATAAGTTTCGTTAACTTTCCACAGAGTCTATTTGAACGAAGAAAATGATATCATTCAAACAAATATACTAGTGTAAAAAAACATACACTAATACACTGTTTGAAACTACTAGCAAAACTAAGGTTAAAAGGTTAACACTTTTATATTTTCATCTAGCAGCAAACCAATACAAAAAGTGCACAGTGAAAACCTACTATTATGTACATAAATACTTCTGTAGAAACTTATTCCGTCATCTGCTCAATAGGATAGGATTAAAGACATCAAAGCACTACGTCACTTTGTGACGTCATATTGTCAGTACTGTCGGTTTTGGTAGTATAGTCCTCTCAAAATCTTTTACTAGTTGTTTATGGATTACTTACTTCCTACAGTGACACTTAAAAGACAAAGTTCAAAAAGGACAAATACTAATGTAACAAAGGAATTTCATACCTATTAATTAATAATCCATGAATACAAAACCCAAAATTACGTGTATAAGGTGACCCCCCCCGAGATCTCGGGGGGCTCAGCGTAACGTTGTTAAGCGTGTGTTTATATGCGTTTGAACTGAAATGCATTTGATTGGCTAGTTAGTTACCGTAACTCTCATCAGTGCGTTTCAGTAGCAGAAGCTCAGTAGCGTTGAACTCAGAACCTAACCCTGAGACCTTATACACGTGATTTTGAGATAAGGTAGGCGATTAGCCAATCAGATGCGTTTTAGTTCAAACGCATATAAACACATGGTTAACTATTATAGTGGCTTTCCCATCTGGGAAATGGGTGAACAATATTTTGCACAATTGCAAAAATCTCAAATCGGTTAATTTGTATTTGAAGAAAAATCGTCGTCCACAGATCATTTTGGAAAAACATCATGAGCCCGTTAAATCATCGATGATCGCGTATTTAAGCGCGGTTAGAAATGCCATTATTAGTACTTCGGGCTGCGAACCTGAAAAGGTTTATGTTGATAAAAAGGTATTAATCCAACTATTGTGATTAATATGAAAAAACGTGAAGTCTATACTGTTAACTCTTTGCCAGAAAAATATGTCAAATTAATGAAAGGTCCTTATAGACGTTTGGACTGAGATTTGTTTTGGAACATAAGATTGTAGTGTCTATGTTTTGACAAAATTCTTGCCATATTTGTTAATTGTTATGATATGGTAATTTTTGAATAGAAATGATTATGAACTGTGTTTCGGCTCTTTTATCTTATCTAGTTGGTTTAGTTTTTGGAGTGTGGTTGACAAATATAGAATGCTATCTTAATAGCAAATTACTTTCTTTTTTCTTTCTTGTTTAGTACTATACTTTTAAACATTTTACTACTGGTGGCTGCTGCAAATATGTTTACTAGTTTCATATAATTTTCTAAACTATTTTTTATACCTAAATTCATACTATTACTTTCACCTTAAATTCTGCATAACTGCAAAACTTGAGTATGCCTCTCGATTACCCATGTATATAATGGGTAACACCAAAAGGCGCCACTGGCGTGATCCGGTGATAACTAAGGGGTTTATAGTCGCGGTTAACCCCTGGGCCAGGCTACCAGTGGGTCGGTGGGAGGGCTATTTAGTCCTATGGTGGTTTACGCCCACCTAAGTCAGGCAAACCCTGTCTAATTGGTAACCACCCCGCGCCCACCTAAGTTACCTTGGGTGTGGTAACTTGTATAAGGTGGCTAATTCTCACCTGCAAATAAATATTCTACTTGTTCAAAGGTATGCAAAATCTGTCAGCTAGTCAACCCCTCTGATACTTTTGAAGGTACTTATAATTCTAATGTTTTTTCGGCTATTAATAACCGAAATGAAACTTTGACTTGCTCTATCAAAAATTTAATTTATATGATAAACTGTAAAGACTGCGGAATGATGTACGTGGGAGAAACTAAAAGAATGTTTAAAGAAAGAATACGTGAACATCTATATGCCATAAGAACTCAGTCGAAATCGGGATGTTCGGAATTAATAGAACATTTTAATACGGGATAATGTAAAAATATTAGCGTAAAAATTTTGGAAACTGTAGATTATAAGTCTGATGAATTATTAATTAAAAAATGGCGATTGGAACGGGAAAGTTATTGGATTCGTCAATTACGTACAAAATTTCCTTATGGGTTAAATTACATTTTGAAAGGTTTGGACAACGAAAAAGCTATTTTTTGGAATTTTAAAAACTCAACAAATAGACATATCAAAATTAGAGGACGAAAAATACCAAGAAGTTTACGCCATAAATGGAATGTTGAAGAAATAGACGAGGAAATAAATGAATTAAAAACTTTATTAGAAACTGATCCGTTGGTTTTCAGAAAATCAATATGTGCATATGTTTTTACAAAATCAAAACAAATGCTTAAATTACTTTTCACAAAACTTATGGAAACCAAACCTAACTATTTTATTGAACTAATGAGAGACTTGGTTTTTGCAAAGCTTCAAGAAGGAAAATCTGCTAATGCTAAAAAAGGCATCGTCAAACAAACTATAGTGGTACCTTTTACTAATAAATTAATGGATCTTTTGAATTTAAACAAAATTTTCAAATCAGCAAGTGATTTATGGATATCCACTACTGATTACGGAAGTCTGTATGCTAACCCTATGGTACTTTATTCATATAACCCACCCATTTCTAGTTTTATTTTTAATTACAGGCAGGTGGTGTCAAATATTGATGTTAAAGATTTTTCGTCAAATCCTACAAATTGTGAATGTGCTAATTCAACTTTTTCTGATTCATACCATGGTCATGTAATTACAGGAAATCTCGAAATTGTCAATAATATGGAATTAAAAAACTTGTTTTAAAAAAGGTCCGAAATATCGTTTACAAAAAATGCTAAATGTTAATGAATGTTATTTCGATATATGTAATTCCTTAACCAAGTATATAGGAACGTATTGTGAAAAATATAAAATTAATAAAGAGGAATTAAACCCGTGGAAATATTCAGTGCTGGAGTCGTGTAAAACAACGCTGAACAAAAAATTTTCTTTTTTAAAAATTAGAAAGCCTGCGTGTTCTAAAATTACGGATGAAAAATTATCTAATACGGCTAAAAATTATCTAAAGACTTTGCAACAAAAATTTGTAATTACGGTAATAGATAAAGCTGCCCAAAATTTTAGCTTCGTATGTAAAAAATTTTATATCCAGCAAATGTTGAAGGAAATAGGATATACTAGCCCTAAACCTCATTATGAGTTAAGCTCCCTTACCGTGGAAGACATAAAAAATGCATTAAAACATGAATATGGTTTCAACGATAATCAATTAGTGGGTAGTACTCCTTTTCCAAGCATGCTTCCAAAATTTCATAAAAATCCCATTAAATTTAGAATTATAATTGCTAGTAGTAAATCTTTTTTAAAAAATATTTCGGCAATAGTTGCGTTGCCTAAAATTGATTTATGAAAAAGTTCATAACTATTGTAAAGTTATGGAACGAAATGGCAGGTATCGTATAAAATTTTTTTGGATAATTAAAAATTCGGGTGAAATTATCGAAGTTTTAAAAAATTTGAACAAATCTACCTATGCAAATTCGGTTTATACATATGATTTTACAGAAATGTATACGTCATTAGAACATAAAGTTATTATGGAAAATATGAAAGAACTGTTAGATAAATTTATGGGTAACAGCTATATAGCTGCTACACCAAAAACTGCCTTTTGGACAAATTCCATAAATAAAAATACAATTTCAAAAGATAAATTATTAAGCCATATTAATTGCATTGTAAACAATACATACTTCTGCATTGGAAATTTACTTTTTCATCAAAAAATAGGCATTCCTATGGGTACTGATTGTGCACCTTTCTTAGTAAATCTAATTCTTTTCAATTGTGAATTTAATTACATGAAAAAACTTCTTTATGCTAAGGACTGGAAATCAGCCAGTTTATTACTTTATATTTTTCGTTATATGGACGATTTAACTGTGGTAAATGATAGAGGAAAATTAGAAATTGTTAAACCTGATGTATATCCTTTTTCCTAGTTGTTAGTACGTCAAAATGAAAATAGTTCTTCTGCGGAAGTATTAGATATTGATATTGAAATTAAAAATAAAAAATTTATTTTTAAACCTTACGATAAAACAGAAACTTTCAATTTTGATACTATAAAGTTTCCGCATATTCAAGGTAATTTATCAACTGAACGTGCTTATATAATTTTTAGAAATTAATTACAAAGATTATGGAAATTATCTGAAAATGTAACTTTTTGGAATAATGCTGTTCATAGCTTGTCTAAAAAACTGCGTGTGCGAGGTTATTCTATAAATAAACTGAATAATCAAATTAGAATTTTTAGTCAAAAAATTGAAGATAAAAATCTATCTCATTTAATTCGAAAACTATCTTTATAAAAAACAAAATTAATTGTATTATACAAAAATTTTTTAATTGTTTCTTGTATAGCCCTAACATCACACATGGAATGTATATATCTGCCCAGTTTCCCCATGCCAGGTGCGCACCTGGTGAGGCTGGGCGATGAGACGCATGGGGCTATGAGCACTCATCTTTAAGATATATACTATACAATCCATGTATCACACTACTTAATTATTTGTTAAGATGCATATTCGTTGTTAATAATTGCACTAACATTTTTTGTTCTTTTTCCTATTCACATGTTTTTCCTATTTTTATATATATTCTTAGCACAACTTGTTTTCTGTCTCTTGTATGTTTTTTATTCTATTATTATTTCATATTTAGGTTTCTTATACATATTTCTTTTGATTCTGCTATTGTGGTTGGCAATTCTTAGTATGCCTGGCTCTACCGAAGGAAACTCTGACTCTAGCCTTCACTTTGAAACTACGGTTCTCCAAGGTTAGCCTTTGAGGCTTTCCTGTTTCTTTTGTTTTTTCTTTTTTGGTAGTATAGTCCTCTCAAAATCTTTTACTAGTTGTTTATGGATTACTTACTTCCTACAGTGACACTTAAAAGACAAAGTTCAAAAAGGACAAATACTAATGTAACAAAGGAATTTCATACCTATTAATTAATAATCCATGAATACAAAACCCAAAATTACGTGTATAAGGTGACCCCCCCCCGAGATCTCGGGGGGCTCAGCGTAACGTTGTTAAGCGTGTGTTTATATGCGTTTGAACTGAAATGCATTTGATTGGCTAGTTAGTTACCGTAACTCTCATCAGTGCGTTTCAGTAGCAGAAGCTCAGTAGCGTTGAACTCAGAACCTAACCCTGAGACCTTATACACGTGATTTTGAGATAAGGTAGGCGATTAGCCAATCAGATGCGTTTTAGTTCAAACGCATATAAACACATGGTTAACTGTGCTAACCGCTACACCCCCCCCCCCCGAGATTTCGGCCTTAATGTGCCAAGCATCTATAAGCTAGAAAACACTAGGAAGGGTACGGTGTCGTACTCTTCCTATCATATACTCTTGCTAAAGGCAAACTGAGCCAGAAAATTGCAAAATAGTTATATTATGCATTACAGAGTCAATGAAAACGGTTTCAACCATTCTACCTTCCATAGTTTGATTGAATAACATTCAGTCTTCGATTTGTTTTGTGAAAATTTCTTAGCTCAGATTTCAGTGTTGACTACAAATATCTGTGCTAGGCTGCCGGCCGGCCGCCGGCTGAACGGCCAGACACTTAGCCTGCTGCGTGGCCATTCTAAAACACTATTCAACGAACAACCAAAGGGCTTACAACCTGGCGAAAACAATGGAATTCTCTGACAAAGAGTCTCCTTATTGATGAAACCTTGAACAACTTTGAAAAATCGAATTGCTTTATATTTTGTCGATGGATTAGGTTTAGTTGGCACAATATAACCTGGGAATATCAGCTAGTTTTGATGAGCGGTTCGTAAGTATGGTCCAATGATTTGGCCATGTCGGCTGAATGGCAAGTTTTGATTCTCGACTTTTCTCCACTATAGCCGTATTATAATACCAAGTTTGCTCCTCAATATGTTCATAGAGCCCTCCTATGTGTAATGCAGAAGGCAGTCTCCTTGGCTGTCATGTAGTTTTCAAAATTTGTAGTTTGTGGTCACTGACTCCATCCGTCGGGGGCAGCGCGAAGTAAGTTTATTCGAGTTAGCTAGAAAGCTTATTGCTGCTAGGCCAGATGCGATTTTTTGATATATCATTTTAGGATCATAATAAACCTGCTGGCCAAGGCCCTACAAAGTTTGAAAAATCACTGATTTTGAGCCAACCTAGAGATTAAATCTGATGAGTAACACCACTAGGCAACTACTGACTATATCTCAATGCTCAAACTATAGCATAGGATCATTTCAAAACTGAAAACTATTTTCTATGCTTAGGGTGGCGGTGTCACAGGGAAAATTTCCCCCGTGAAAACGTTCCCCCCGGCAAAATTTCCCTAGGGAATTCTTTCCCCCCGGAAAAATTTCCCAGGGGAAATATTTCCCCCGGAAAATTTTCACTAAAGCTTGTTGTAAATTTTTCTGCTGGATGTATTCATTGTTTTTACAACTTTACAGCTTTGTTTCGCGTTTTAATTTTATGCTTAGTAATTAATTTGATATTTTATTATTAGCTGTTCTTTCCCAATCTTTAGCAGTGCATATAAACTAGTTTAAAATCAATTTAATAAAAATTAATTTTAATCTATTCAATCAGTGTATGCTGAGGTTTCAACTATCATTTTGAATCTTAGACCTTACTTCAGTAATTATTAGAAAGGTCGGATTAAACGGATTCAAATTAGTCTTTAAGGAAACAGCAGTTAATGGAACCGTGTTAAACTTAAATTTATCGTGTAAATTAATTATTTACTCGATAAAATCAAGAGTACAGAATAGATATGGGCAAACTCGTATAAAAATTGCGTAAGAAGTTTGTTTAAATATTTTTCATTTGGCATACGTTTAACCAAGAGTCTATAATACCAAGAGTGAGAAGCTTGGCCCTTCCTAATGGAAATGGCCTGCAAGATGCTCGGCACATTAAGGCCGAAATCTCGGGGGGGGTACCACTTACCATTGTTCAGGTGTTTATAGCACTGATTGAACAGCATTGAAAAGCACTGATGAGGATCGCGGTAGCTGAGGCTTTTCAGTTCGACTGCATATAAACACACGCTCAACAACGCTAAGCGGGACACCCCCCCCCCCGAGATCTCGGGGAGGGGGGGGTCCGCTTATACACGTAAATTTGACATAAGGTAGGCGATTAGCCAATCAGATGCGTTTTAGTTCAAACGCATATAAACACATGCTGAACAATGGTAAGTGGTACCCCCCCTCCGAGATTTCGGCCTTAATGTGCCGAGCATCTCGCAGGCCATTTCCATTAGGAAGGGCCAAGCTTCTCACTCTTGGTATTATAGACTCTTGGTTTAACAAATCAATAAATAGCTAAAACTACAATAACAATTTTCGTGTCGAAATATTGATTTTGCACTTTTACTGTATTTGTTTCATTAGTGTTTGCTTGGCTTTAGAATTTAGGTAAAATAAATTGTTATAAACAAACATATATAGATAAATCATAATTTTCTGTCTCGCGGTTTAGTCGATAGATTTGTTCAAGTTGTTCATATCGCTCTACATAATTTTGAATTGAAAGACTTCAGATTCATGTTCTACGTCCCAGAAAACCACTGTAATGTTTCAGCAAGACTTCTTCAGCAAGCAAGGCAAAACATTTTTTGGTTCCCAATTTTTGGTTTTTGGAAAACTAACAACTTAAAATATTTAGAATTTCACTACCAAGCAATTAGATATGTGTTGGGAAGCATCCATAAAAAATTTGAGTTAAATTGTTCAAGTTTTGAGAAAGATAAAGCGTTGGGGGGGCCGGGAGATAGCTTACTTTACTATTTAGTAGGGAGATTGTTTACTTGATTCTAGAAGCCAAAAATTAGCTTGATTGTATCCATTAAAAACTCAAAATCTAAAGATTACATTTTATATAAAATTGGCCTGTAACACCAAGTATTGAATAAGCAATGATGGTTCAAGTTCGGTGTCTCCAAAAAGATTCACCACCTTAACTATTTTAGCTCGATTGATTAAAATTTAATCCGCTAAGGTTCTGTTTCTTTATCGCGGATTAATTTTAATCTATTCTGTTTAAAGAAATAAGGACAGCATTTATTAATTTCCATTTCGCTGCTACTTATTCTTATTGCATTTGTACTTTGTTAATTTGCATATTTTCATTTTGCTTAGTTATTATTTAGTCATGTTGTTATTCTTGCGATGTTAAATGCGTACAAATGAAATACTAAAATAATTAGATACTTAACATAAAAATACGGAGCAAAACTGCAAAGTTTAGGTAGTTAAAAATACCTACAATTAAAATACATCCAGCAAACTAATTTTTGCTTAGGGAAATTTTTCCGGAGGAAAGAAACCACTAGTAAAATTTTTCCGTGGGGAAAATTTCCCTAAAAAAATTTCCGGGGGGAAAGTTTTCACGGGGGAAAATATTCCCTGTGACAGCGGTATCCTTTCGTGCAGTTCTTTTATGGTGATTTTTAAAACGCTATAACTTTTGGAATTTTGGTAGTTGGAAAGAGCTTTATACATCGTTTTAAAGCTTACAATCAGGACATTCACATGAGTTTACGAAACTAGCAAAATTAGCAAAAAGATAGCAAAACGTTTCTGACAGAACGGCTAAATATAGACCCAACATATTTGAACACCGATTTCTCAAAACTGTGGAATCGGCCAAAAGTTCTTTTTATGCCATAATATGAAGGGCATATGGGCCGAGGTAACATTTTTTGGATTTGGCTCAGCAGGTCTTACCGGCCGAGAAAATCCGCCAAATGCACGGTAGCACGAAATTTCGCAACTTTGTATTCAGTTTTTTCGCAACTGGAGAAGTTTTTGCCCAAACTAAGAAAAAAGTCCCTCCGCAAAAGTGAGAATTTCCACTCTGCCAAAAATCTCCTGAGTCGGTCGAGTAGTTGAGAAAGTGATGTTCAAAACAAAATAATCGCAGTTTTGCCAAAATGGTTTTTTCGGCCAAGTCTTCAGCTTAAAGCAATAAAGTCCGGCTAATAGGAATTCATAAATAATATAGTATAAAATACATTATAAATATAAAAATATTCGTTTTTGTGGTTTCTTTTCAAAATTTACAGTTTGAGGAATACAGCTAGGCTTCATTTACAGTGGAATCAATTACATCGATCTCCGTGATGAACATTATTATACAATACAATTATTATTATTATACAATACAATACATTATTGCTTCCAGTGTGATTTTCGAAATTTCAAAATCTCTTTAATTCTGGGAAACTTCACCGTTCACCCAACCGTTAAATCCCGTTGTTAGATAGGATTCGGATGTGCCTTTTATCCGCATTATATTTTTGCTAAATGTCTGGAAACCAAGCGCACCAGCGACGCAGACACGCAAAATAATGTCCAGGAAAAATTTAGAGAAATTTGATATTCTCGCAGCACAACTGAGAAGAAACTAAACTACCTGACCGAATCGTTCAGTTGCTGGGACTAGTTCTGGTTCTTCAGGTTTTCAGAATGTAAAATCAAACTAACATAGTCTGGACGAAATGCCGACGGAATTATGTACATATCCCCCATTCACGTATCAAGCTCAAGACCTAGCTACTTGAATCACTGTCAAACTGTATTTTACAAGTATTATTCAGAGGATAAAAGCATCGATTCGTTCGATGTCGACATGTGCACTTGTGTTGTTGACCGGCCGGGTGGAAAACGGCCAGCCGGCCGGCCGCACTTATATTTCAGCGGGTTATCAGAATTTTCTCAGTAAATAGATTCTATATCATGCTAATACGTTTTCATATCTCGATTTCTTGTTCTGGCACTTATGGGTCAGCCTGCCGGTCATTTTTAGCCTTTGATTTGTTAGCCTGCCGTTTTTAGCCGGTTGGGCCGTCAAACGGCCGGCCGGCCAGCCGTTTTCGGCCGGCCGGCCGGCCGTCTTCAGAAGGTTGACCTGGTGGCCGGCACAGTCCCGACTTTTATCCGAAAATCGGAAACCAAACATAGTAAATCTCTGCCTCCCGCCCCGACACACACAAAAAATTCAATGCTATTTTTTCTTCAAATTCGGTACAGTGGTTTGCATGGTCTGCCGATCCTGCATCGCCTTGTTGCCTATGGTTGACGGGAGGCTTTCGACCAAAATATAAACTGTCATTTTAAATCTGTTTAATAGTGATCGACACCGGGTATCCGCCTTAGTGTTGTTTCAGTAGCCCATTTTAGTTTCAGTTTCAGTTTCAGTTTCAGTCGGCAACCTAAACTACTTTCGGTTTCAGTTTCAGTTTCAGTCGGATACCAAAAATAATTTCAGTTTCAGTTTCAGTTTCAGTCGTCATCCCAAAATAATTTCAGTTTCAGTCGGCAAGGCAAAATAGTTTCAGTTTCAGTCCGAGTATTAAAATGGTTTCAGTTAAAGGAAATCATAGCAAAAAACTTAAAATTTCAGTTTCCAAATGTATCAGTTTCCAAATGTATGTATTTGGTATTTAAAATTGTTGAAGCGCAATCTTATTTTTATATCCAAGCTTCTATATCAGCTATAAATAAAACTTCATCTCAAAATATTTTACTTGCAATTCCTTGGTTATACAATCATTTTCTTAGTAAAGTCAAATAAAATATAAGATCCGCTGTGAAATAATTGCTTGCTTTGCTGCATTGACTTTCTTTTTAATTAATTATCTAAAACAGCTTTGGTGATTTGCTTCAAAGTATAGCATCCCTCCAACATGTATATAATGGTTTTGAGGAAAATAATGGTTCATTGACTGAATGCTTTGCCTCTAAGGCCGTAGATTGTAGAGGTGCCACAGCCACGTATGCTTTATTTGATAAGCTGACAGTAAATGATCTAAAAGTAATACTGCTATCTAATATATAATATGATGGCTAAAAGGTGTTTTCCCACTACACAAACCGTCTCGTTAGACAAACCACTGGTGACGTTACACAAACTATAAGTACCGTTACACAAACCACGGGTCCCGTTACACAAACTATAAGTGCCGTTACACAAACCACTGGTCCCGTTACACAAACTATAAGTGCCGTTACACAAACCATGGGTCCCGTTACACAAGCCGTAAGTGCAAATACACAAACCTTAACTATTTTACTAATTTCTCCTTAAAGTTCAACAACGTCTTAGTCTAAATTTTAAATCAAACTAGGTAGATAGGTTACATTTGAACCGACCTTAACAATATACCATTTGATTCATTGTATTTAATGAACTGTCGCCACTTTGACCTAGACATAATATACAGCCTTACATTGAAATGAGGATATAAATAGGTGTGACAAAGTACATTAGGTCATTTTTATTTTGCAATGGCTGAGTTTGCTGCTCCCGATATAAGAAAATCTATGCGAGGAAATGATGTACTGATATACAACAGTTTGTTACATCCTGGGCACTGCTTTGAATTCTCAAAGTCTGCTACTAAAGCCGGCAAAACTTACTGGAATTGCATTGAGTGCCGAAAGCTGAAACAGCGGGACAACAACGATTTTGGCCCAATCCCAAGTGTTCGCATTTCGGCAGATGGCAGATTCGAAAATGACCCTGATCAGCCATCTAGTCCCCATTTTTGCCAACCTTTGACTAAAGTCAACGTCGAGATCAAGAAGGTAAGTGTAAACTTGTATTATTGTAAAAATAATCGGTAATGGGAGGGTGTAGCTATTTAATAAAGTGCAAGGCCATATGATTCATGTCAAAAGTCAATTTTGCAGCATTCTAATCTAAAATTGCTTTTCTTCGAGCCTTGGGGCTTCGAGTTTTAGGTTCTGGGGGTTCTTAACTTGTTTCGTAACTAGGGGACACCTAGTGTTGTAACATTAGCGAAAAATCCGGGCCGTATTGTTATGTTAAGTTTATCCTGACTGCTTCATTCTGTATTTTCAGAACTCCAACCATATCAGATCGGAAGTGCAGAACAGCAGAAAACGCCCTCGGAACGCATACAACGAAGGACTCGCCCAAATCACCAACAACTACGGAGATGATTTTGCCCTTCGCGATGCCTTAGAGGACAATTTCCCTGCCTTTATGAGCCTGAAGTCATCACTTTATCGCAGCTACCACTCAAATTATCCCGTTATCCGCTCAATCAACGAAATCCCAGAAGAATTGAAGATGACACTGGCGGGCAGAAATGCCACTAATCCTGAAGATCCTCGGTACCGCGAGGAATACTTGGTTTTCTCCCAGGAAAATCCTCCATTCCTGGTTTTTTGCTGCCCTGCCGATTTATCCGCCCTCCATGCTAGTTCCCTTTGGATATGTGATGGTACTTTCGACGTTACCCCTAAAGACATTAACTTTTCTCAGGTTTATCAAATTCTGGCTCACTCGGAAGAGTCCACCCTTCCTGCCGTCATTGCCCTGCTTCCTAACCGTCTTCAAACAACCTACCAACAGCTATTCGAGATTGTTCGTGGACTTCTTTTGCAACGATTTGGTAATGTGGGAAATTTGAATTCAATGAATTTTGACTTTGAAAAGGCTGCGATTGGTGCTGCCACTGCTATTTTCCCTGATATTGTAATTCGTGGATGTGTATTTCATTTTGCTCAAGCTGTTCATCGGCAGGTTCAATTCAAAGGACTCACTCTTCCTTATGAGCAAAGGCAGCCTTACGATGGTCCCCAGTTTGCCGGAATAAAGCAATGGGTTCGCCGGCTCATTGCTTTGTCGCTTTTGCGGCCGGATTTAATTCGGCCTGCATGGGACAGATTTTTGAAAACCCCGCCTATTACGAATGATGCTGCTACTAACGAGAAATTATTAGATTTCGGCAATTATTTTGAGCACGAATGGCTTATCAACGATCAGAAAATTCAGCTGTTTAATCACTGGGAAAACCAAGGACCTAGAACCACTAACCATGCTGAAGGCCACAATTTTGGGCTGCGAACCCGATTCAATCAGTCCCACCCAAAGCTGTCCATCTTCCTTGTAGTTTTGCAGGAATATCATAATTCGCTGCAAGTCCGTCGTCGCCAGCCTGCAGGGGAAAATCCACGATTAGCCCAGTACGTTCAGAATGATCAAAGAATCAGTGAAGCTAAAAACTTGTTTCGTGAAAGATTCAGTAATTTAAATGTTCAGGATGTAGATTATGCTTATAATGTTGATTTAGAAATCTTGCAATTTTTAGACTATGTTCAACACTTGCTAGGTTGAGATAGTTGTTGTTTTTGCTGCTGTTGTTGTTGTTGTTGTTGTTGTTGTTGTTTTGTTGTTGTTATTGTTGTTGCTGCTGTTTTGAATGCCGATTTGATTGACTGAAGATGCTAAGCCTTCATTTTACCATAGGAAAATAGGCCTGCTACTGAGTTTCTTTCTTTCTGCATACAGTTTATGTAGCAGGAATCATGGTTTGTGTAACGGGAATCATGGTTTGTCTAACGGGAAAGATGGTTTGTGTAACGGGAAAGATGGTTTGTGTAACGGGAAAGATGGTTTGTGTAACGGGAAAGATGGTTTGTGTAACGGGAAAGACGGTTTGTGTAACGGCACTAAAGTTTGTGTAGCGGGACCTCTGGGTTTGTGTAACGGCACCACATCGGCTAAAACTGGACGCATACATTCAATCTTTCGCAAGAAAAACTATTATGGGAAAATTTTGCAATAGCCTTTTCAAGGAACATAAGCAAACGCAGAGACTGAATTGACGTTTCTTACGCGTCTCAGCACGAACTGAAACCTGTTTCAGTTCCAGCGAGCAAGAAAAGCTTCCGGTTTTACGCTGGGACTGAAATGGTTTCAGATTATACTAGTTTCAGTTTCAGTTTCAGTCCTAGAATTGGGATAGTTTCAGTTCCAGTTCCAGTTTCAGTTCAGTTTCGAATATAGTTTCAGTTTCAGTTCCAGTTTCAGTCGGACAGCTTAAATCTTTTCAGTTTCAGTTTCAGTTTCAGTCCACTTTCCCAAATACTTTCAGTTTCAGTTTCAGTTTCAGTGACTGAAACTGAAACATGTAGAGACTGAAACCTAGTTTCAGTTTCAGTGACTGAAACATCACTAATCCGCCTACACTAGCGTAAATACGGGCGGGGCGGGAGGGGGCGGCCGCCCCCCCCGAAATGGTTTAGCCCCCCTGAAAAATTGGCCAGAAGAAAAATTTTAAGCCCGCGCGGAGCGCGGGCGTTTAAATTTAACACAAACACAAAGAAATTGTATTAAAATGCCCCAAAAATTAGTAATTTGTACTTAATTGAAAATTTTTCGCGCCTTCGGCGCGACTTCATTATTAGCATATACTATATATAATTAAACTTTTACTAGTTTGATTAACTTTATTTTGCTGTGCCAGCTTTGTAGTTTTATAAACTGCATTATTGCAAACAGGATCGCCTTAAACGGTGAATACTGGATATGTGCTGCTTGGAATACCCTGTTTGGGAGCATCCAGTCTGAGTTTTCGTACGAGACTATAGAAGTGGAAAATACGTATACAGCAAATTAAATTAAAAAAATTGGTTTGGGAATTGATAATATACAATGCAAAGAATTCAATGTTTCAATAACGTTTTAATGGCTAAATTAAAAAATTTTCTCAACTTCTGGGGGGCTCCGCCCCCCAGACCCCCCATTTTGAGTTTTAGCATGCCGGGCAGTGGTTGGTTGTCAGCGATTTGGGAGTGGGGGTGATTTGTCGGTTTCGTGGGTGCCGTAAGTTGTTTAGGTGTTGTGTTGGGGAGAGGGTAACGCCCTCCCTTGTGCTCTTTGTACTCCATTGTCGTGCTCCCCCCATATTTTTTAGTGTTTTGTATGCCTATATTGAAGTCTGAATAAGCGTTTTGTATTTACAGTAGTAAAATCTAGCGGTTATCTTATTGACTAATCATAGGGAACGGTCGTCTAGGGCGAATAGGTGCCACTATTTTAGTCTGCTCGCTTATCTTTGACTCTCCTTGCATCTTCTCTCACTTTGCTAAAACCGGATATCACACACTGAACACCTACTTGCAATCAATTATTGAAGTCCGACACAGTTTATTACAGAGGCTACGCATAGTACCTCACACAGTGGTCAATAAGCCCCATAGACTGTAGTGACCAGTGGTCACTTCCGTCGGTTTCGCAGATATGCCCATTGAAACGAGCGTAGTCGATTTACTATATATGCCCCCGACCAAAACGCCGAAAAACGCAGTTTTAGGCCGTTTGACCAGTGGGCAATAGGCCCCATAGGCTGTAGTGACCAGTGGTCGGTTTCGGCGATATGCCCATTGAAACGAGCGTAGTCGATTTACTATATATGCCCCCGACCAAAACGCCGAAAAACGCTGTTCAGAGTGAGTTTTCCCAACTTTGACCCTGGGCGAGGAACCACGGGAGCCATGCTGACCAGTGGTCACTTCGGGCGGTATCGGCAGTATGCTCATCGTTTTCAGCGACCCCGATTTATTATATATGGGCACCACCCCAAGGCCGAAAAACGCTATTTTTAGTGACTTTTAGGCCATTTCTAGTAAAAGTGGGACTTAGAAACTTTTCGCCCAAACAGGCCAAAAAATGCAAAGTTTGGGCCCATCTCCTGAAAGCTAGGGAGCAAAATTAAAAAATCCCCCTCGTTACTTTATGCACCCCTACTGGTAATTTTCAAGAAAAGATACTAGACCTCTCCAGCTTCTACCCAGTTCTAGAAAAGTGTGACCAAAATTTGCGAAAAATAGCGAAAGTCCGACTTTGGGACCTTGGCACAGAGCCAAAATTGGCCAGGTGCCAAAATGACCAAAAAAGGTAGCATGGGGGGATCCTGTCTACCAACATATAATAGTAGTATGGTGCCAAAATGCCCACATCGTTCCAACACTTAACCGTAAAATGCATTTCCAATAAGCGTTATTCACTGAGAAAAAAACAAACGCACGGTAACTATCGCCCAGTGCAAAAATTCGAAGTTTCGAATTCGAACCAAAAGTATGGTGGTACTTGTAGTACTACTCGAGTTGTTTACGATGGTAACCTTTTTACCACTCCCGGACCTCTAATTAGCTGGCACCAGGCCAACACGGTCTCCAGGGGGCCGCGCAGACACCTTTACACCCATATTATGTAGGGGCGCGATAGCGCCCCTACATAATATCAAAACATTTTCAATTAAATGAATCAAATTGCAAATCAAATCAAATTCAAATGTAAATCGAATTGCAAATCAAAATGCATCATAATAAAATAGAGACAATTATATCTGTAATTTAGGAATTATATATAAATGTTTCTAAGGAGATTTATAACAGTCATTTATAACAGATTTATAACAACAGTCATTCAGAATTTCTAAAGTTGGGGTAAATTCAGAAAACTGGGTCAAGACCGGGTCGAAGTTCTTGACCCGGTGGGGTGACCCGGTCCAAAAAGTGACCCGAACTGACCCGGTGACCCGGCTCCATATCTGCCCTGTTCCTGTTCCTGAAATTAGACTCCCGTTCCTGATTCTGTTCCTGAACTGAAACTAGACCCCAGTTCCTGTTCCTGAAATTAGACCCTAGTTCCTGTGCCTGAAATTAGACCCCCGTTCGTGATTCTGTTCCTGAACTGAAACTAGACCCCAGTTCCTGTTCCTGAAATTAGACCTCCGTTCCTGAATCTGTTCCTGAAATTAGACCACGGTTCCTGTTCCTGTTCCGGTTCCTGGTTAGAGACCTTTGATCCTAATCCTGTTCCTGTTCCCGGGTTTAGACACCACCCTCAAAACTTGGTTCGCCAGGCGACTTTTGGCGAACCAATAAAAAGTAAATTTTTTAGTAGCGACTCATACATAGTTTCAAACGTGGCTCATAGCTAAATGTTCGTGACCCAGACATAGTTTCACTTGCTCTTTATGGATCAAACAGTCCCAGCATTGGATCAAAAACTTGGTTCGCTAAGGAGACACACTTACTGAATTGTTCCCCGTTCCTGTTCCTGTCGCAGAGAGCGGCGGCTCAAAAAAAGAAGGGGAAAGAAAAAAATAAAAAATTTGTGTGGATGTGTGATGTGTGCCAGTGGTGTGTGGAGTGAAGTGTGGATGTTGTGGGTGCTGCTCAGTAATGCTCAAACCTATCAACAATCTCAAACAAATCTCAAAAACACATAACTCAACTTCAGGGAAACAACATTAGGACAATAAGCATTAAAGACATAAAAACAACGAACAAAACCTATCTTTAACACCATGACCATTAATCTCTCCCCTATCGTAACGGTCCTCTTCAGGGCTAACTGTATATATTGTACATATACATTTGCTATAAATAATCGCTTAGAAATCCAAAAAATAATAAAAATACAAAAATACAAAAATATTGCATGCGCCGGACTAGGTGAGATTAGGATAGGTAGGTAGTTACTGTACATAGATTAGGTAGGTAGCAGTCCGATAATGGGCCTACGCCGGGTCCCAAGCACCGGGGGAGAAGGCAGAGGGACGGATAGTCGGTAGTAGTGTTGTTACTCTGACATTGGAGGTTTTAGGGGAATTGCAAATGGTGCTGGGATTACTAGGAGTATAGGACGTACTAGGGGTACAGGGGGTACCGGGGGTACTGGGGGCACAAGGGGTACTGGGGTACCGGGGTTACATTGGGTACCTGGGATACTGGGGGTACCAGGGGGAACATTGAGCACTTAGGGGTACAGGGGCTATTAGGGGTACTGGGGTTACTAGGGGTACTAGGGGTTACAGGGGATACTAGGGGTACAGGGTGTACAAGGGTTATTAGGTGGTGACGTTCTTGTAAGTATTACAGGGAGTATGAGGTAAGTCTCAATCCAATGATTGGGGCTCGAAAAACGGATACTATACTACTCGTGACCGATTGAGCTGAAATTTGGTATGGGTATGGTTTCGACCACGCTGAGTTCAAACATCGCAAAATTTTCCGATTTCGCAAGATTCGATTTTTTTCGATTCTCAAGGGGGAACCAGTGGCAACCGAAAAATTGTTGTCTCCGATTTTACTGAAAAGTTGCGTACAGGGGTTTTCTGGGTCGCTGAACCCGAATCTGAAGTTGGTTTTTCGATTCAGCTTTTTGTTAGCTTGATATAAGCTAACGTTGCAAGCTTAAGTTGTAAGCTTATGCTGAGCTAACGAAAAGCTGAATCTAAAAACGGACTTCAGATTCGTAATCTACGTCCTCGAAAACCCCTATATGCAACTTTTCAGCAAACTCAGAAGCAAAACGTTTTCAGTTTTCCTCGAAAAAATCTAATCACACGAAATCGAAAAATTTTGTGATATTTGAACTCAGCGTAGTCGAAAACAAACCCATACAAAATTTTAGTTCATTTGGTCAAGTTTCAAGAAATTCTAGTGGTGGCAGGATAATCTGGAAAAGACCCCAAAATTCCACATCTTCGTTGCTGTGGCCATGCAGGGATGCTGCAGAGAGCTCTCAGTAAGGCATACAAGTTCCAAATGTACAGGAGTACAAATGTGGACAATAGTTGACCAACCGACCTGTGAAGTCGGAGCTGTCAAAATCAGGCAATATTTTATTTTTCGAAAAATGGTAAGGGTTTGACCTCGGAGGAAAACAATTTTCGCTGTTATCTAATTTCTCTTAAACAGTAAGGAATCGAAGAATACGTTGAAGATTCAATTGTATCTCTTGATAAGAGCATTCGAATGGCTATAAGTTTGTCAGTGTAGGGTGACCATAAAGTTATGACGGATTAAAGCTAAATTACAAATAGTTAAAGCTAATTTTTGGCTATCCCCCCACCAAACGGTATGCGCTGTCGATTTGGTCGACCCCCCCCCTCCTCCCAAACGGGGGAACATTCGCGTATTGTGGGCGGAGCACCGTTACGCAATGCAGTGAAGAGAAGCCCTCTAGTGGCTTACTCTTCTTCTTAATAATAGTGCAATTATGCACTCTTGTTAACACGGATTCAGGAAGCATTCAATTTGTTTGAGTAAATGTACTCTTGGTGGAAGTTGGATAATAAGTAAATTATGAATTGACTAAGACTTGGAAAAATACAATACATACCCAAATTCTTGCTAGAAGAAAGATGGGATGAACATCCAGTTTTCGTCGTAAGAAAGTATCCACGGCAAGGAAAATAACTCGGAAAAATGCAGGGCAAATAAGCCACAAAGATAATTAATAAATTAATTAATCACAAGCAATTAGCACTGTTGATAGAGCACCTCCAAAGTTAAGCTAGCAGGCTGTGTGTGCTTCACCTCTGTTGTAATTCTCAGCACAACAACCTACTACCTCAACGATTTAGGCGAGACGTTGAATCTGTAGATCGCTTATTTACAGAAGTTGGTCCTGGAGAAAGATCTACCTGAAATACAGAAAAAACATTAAAATGGTGTTTGAGACATCTGACTACAATGTAATATTATAGTATATAAGAACTGCAGAGACTACAAGAAGGGGTATTCTTTGTTAGGATCAAGGTTTTAAATTTTAAAAAGACTAATTTAATTTTAGATTTAATATAAATTTAATTTAAAAATAAGGACGGGTCTAATAAATTCTAGGGAAGTGTTAACAGTGTTGATTTGCAGTTGTAATTTTCCAGACATTTCCGCACGAACTGACGACGATTTTGGACAAAAGCTTAACACCTAATACAAAGGGAAAGGCTGCTACAAAGCCCAAAAAGTTTGTACAAAACTTAAGGAAAAACGTTTCCAGACGGGGTGTGTAGTAGTGTCTATGCTAAGTTTGCAGAGTGTTAAGGATACATAATCGTAATGGCATGATCTCAGACAAAAGTGTCATCCGATTTTGATCAATTCGTATACACGACAGAAGCTGTAGGAGTAGTTGAACGGATCTCGAAACATCTAAACCTAAACCTAAAATGTAAAAATCTAAATAAGTATTGTGTAGATTCTTAAGAAGATTTTTAAGGTTCTGTCTGACCCTGGGGTTCAATATCCAAGGTTCCCAATACAACCACATAAGAAACACTGTGTAAAATGTGCGACATCATAAAAAGCTGATTTGAAGCGTAATATGATAAATGTTGTTATGCTACGCAAAAAACAAAGAAGCTAAGTTTCAATGAAAAAATCATACTAAAACATGTAAAAATCCAGAAACTGCAGAAATCTCAGCAAATATATACATGTTTGCAATCATTGCCATCGCCAATGCCAAATATTTCCAGTAAAAAATATATACGTACTAATTTCCAAAAAAGACATAAAAAAGTTCGGTTTCAGAGATAGGTCTTCAAAGCCCGTTTTAAGCATTGTGGTAACAGCAATGCTTCCATGTATGACATCTAATCAAACAATGCAGGGAACGTTAGCTTTCAGAATCGATGCAAATTAAACGGCGCTGTGATACTTCTGTGCATTTGATGTCTGATAAAAGCTTAGAACTGGATGCTACGTAAGCTACCGTAATCTGCCGAAATTGATTATGTAATACTTGACCAATCAAACGAAGGCTCAGCATATCGCATTTTATTGGTTTAAATTCAATGCTGCTGAACCAGTTTAGAAGTCGAACCGGCCAAATAGTGACATACGAATTACTTAATCAGAAAGTAGAGTATCTTCAGCAAACCTAAAACAGGACAAATATGTACATATTAATACAATTATATCGACAATATGGTTTTATGGTTACATACTTAAACACTTATTTTTTCAATTCCGATCGTTCTCGAGATTTACTAGCTCTGATTCAATTTCACTTTCATTCGTTCATAAAATGCCCAAACAAAAACAAAGGTTTAGATGACGAAAAATTTTTAATTAATTTTATAACAACTCAAATATATAACAGATCAGACAGACTGACAATTGTAATCTGGTGTCTTGAGTAGACAAAAATGTTTTTTGCTGATTTTATTTTTCTGGACGGCCTGCTATTACCTCAAACACTGGTGGATGTTTCAGAAACTTTCTGTGCGATGCCCTACCCAGTGTAATTGTTATAATATTTCATAAGATTGTTAACATATTGTTAATGTTTCATAAGATCGGTCCCAAGGTGACCCAAGGTTCCAAGCGACCTTGGTCGCTTAGCAGACACCTAAAAGTGCACCACTTCAAAACCAAATCTACTATATATTAGCTGTGATTTCTCAATCTTTTAGTGTTTTGAGACTTTTATATAGGTAATGATTAGACTACCTTACTCCAGTGAAGTGATCACTGGTTTCAAATATGGTCACGTATTTTACCACTATTTTAGCCCTATGAGAAGAACTGAAAACGAAAAATTAACACACATATCCTTCAGAGTGGTGAAAGGGTCCGGAACCCTAACGAAGATAAGGGGGAAGGGAAAGTTTTTTACGAGAGCAGAGTTAAGGCTTGAGAAAACGCCTGAAAGATTCTAAATGAGGATGAGTCATGCTTAAACGCTACTGACGCCCGGTCGTCTGAAAAAACTAATTAATAAAAAGTCAAGAAAATTAAGTTATGCCAATTTAAGAAAAAGTCCTCTACGTAGGTACATGTTAGAATCGAATCGTACCTAGGACGTGTCTATCCAATGTGGGGTCTAAAATTAAATTCGTTTCCTCCAAAAATATTTATAGACATTTTCCTGGACAGAAAAGTCCCAGCTGGAATTTAGGAACCAAAATCAAGAAAAAGCTCATATATGGGATATAAGCCTATATAAGTCCTATATGGCACAGAAAAATCCCAGATATATAGCGCAGACGTGCGTTTCCAACATGGAAGAAAGCAAATCTACGGAGCTGAAGTTAAGGAATAGCGCAGGATCCCAAGCAGAGTATATAACTATATAACAAATATAGAGCCTAGGCTGGATCGGGTCCGCCCCCGGTTTCATTTCATTGTTATATACGTATATTGAATGACTAAAAAAGTATATCTAGAACAACTGATTGCATGGGGTTGAGCTAGCTAAAATACAAGAAAAAAACCGAAGGAGGAAAAATTACTGAGACTAGCTTCACATCAGGCAAACCCTACATTGCGCATACGTACGTACATGTGTGTGTCTTAGGCTATGGTTAAAAGATTAATCAAAAGGGGGGTAGTTTTTTAAATATTGATTTTCCGAGACTGTCTCTGGAAGTCCCTCCAGCTCCTTTTCTGAAGGACTCATGGTAGAGAGAGAAAGAAACGGAGAGAGAGAGTGAGGTATACATGTCAAAAGGATATGTTTAAGAGAATGTGCAATAGAGGAATAAGATCTGGAATATTTTATTGTATATATGAACGTATTACATTCATAAAGTTCACATCAAAACCAAGTAGGAAAAAACACAGAAAACAGTGTGTAGAATGCAACAGTGTGGAGTTTTCAGAAAAGTTTGAACTTAGTACATATATATACACAACTGAGGAAATATAAGACACTACTGTTGATATTTGTGCAAAAATTAGAAAAGTCTGCCACTTTTTACAACCATTCAACCGTTTAGCAGCGTACAGTGAAAGAAATCTAGAAAGAGAAATAGAGTGAGATGTTTCTGTACCGCTGTACACTAACCTGTATATATGTGTGAAAAACGCTACATTCTCCCCAGAAAAAAGTCCTAGGAGTTTCCTAGAACTGAAATGCCCCAGGCGATGCCGTAAGGCGGACAGACCGGGATTAACCCAAATCGAGCCAAAAAGCACAGATAATCAAGGCAGTCAAGGTGGCGCCCGCCCACCCCAGCCCAACCAGTAGGTAAATAAACCATAAACCTGAAAACCTATACACTCTCTGAATATTAAAACAATAGGATGCGCATAACATTAATTCAGTTCAAGTCAAATGTACACGATGCGGTGAAAGCAGCCTGATCACTCCTACCCAGGCAGCAGCCTAGCCTACGCCTCGGGTAATTGCCATATGCAACTATTCAGCACCAGACCCAGAACAAAATTGGTCTGACGGGCGTTTTAGCGGAAAGTGTGGCACTAAGGAAAAATTCCAATGCGTACTAGCAAAAAAGAACTGGGTGGGGTCCAAAAGCAGTACCAGGACCACTTTTCAGGATCAGGACCAAGACCAAGGGTTTTTGCATTGGTTCTGGTTTCAGACCACTGATTCCTGTCATGAACGTGATCCTGAAAGTGGTCTTGGCAAAATACCCTTGGTCTGGGGGGTGGTCCTGACTAAGAGTAGTCCTGAGGGGGTCCAAAAAGTAGTGCTGGTTTGAGACCCTTGATTCTGGTCCTGAAAGTGGTCCTTCCTAAGGGTGGTCCAGGCATTAGACCCATGGTCATGGTCCTGAAGAGTGGTCCTGGCCCTGCTTTTAGACACCATCCACAAACCGTATTATACACATTTTTCAAGAGAAGGGCTGAAATCGGTTCCTCAGAATCTGAGCATTTCACTACCGTTAGAAAACCTTGGTCGACGACTGCTGACCGAGAATACAGAAAATCGAGGAATTGGGTAGAGTGAAGAAAGGAAAAAGAAGCTAAATTTCAGAAAAAACGTAATCGAAAAAGTAGTAGCTTAACCGAAAAAATCTGAAAGTGCAAAAAGAGGTACTAAAATGCTGATGAAAGATAGACACAGATAGAAAGGTCTATAATAACTACAAGAAAGACTTATTAATTGAGCCGGCGTCGTTCATCTAGCACCCTAGAAAGCCTTGCGCGCCTGCCTGAATGATTTGGTTTGGTTTGGTGTCTCATTGATTAGAGAAAGTAAAACGGAAGGAAGGAAGGACAAGTCAGGGGGAGTGGAATCAGGAAAAGATAGCGGAGCGGAGCGGAGGGGAGGGGACACAGAATTTTCTGGGGGAGGAAAAAATGGCAATAGAGGGGGGAAGGTGACTTACCTTCTGGCAAATCCAGGGGGATCCAGAAATACGTCACTCTAAGCAAATCTTAAATGTGGAAAAAATTTCTCAAATTACCACCCCTCCCCCCACTTCTGGAGCTCTAAGCTGAGACTCTTTTCCTAACTCCTCCCTCGCACTCTAGTCCCCCCCCCCCCTCTCCCCTCCTAGCTCGGCTCTAGACTACTCCTGTTTCTTATAGACTGTGTGCTTGATAACTGTCTGGACTTTTAAGAGCAGTCAGTCAGCAAGCAGCAGCCCAATAGAAGTGGGGAGTAAAAAAGGCATTAAGCCCTGAAAACAGATAGCTTTCTCTTTTCTAGTCCACTTCAATGCTTTCACATACACACCATCATATAGGCACATTTTTCTTCTGTATGGATATATGTATATATATTTTTAATGTATTACTCATATACGTAGATATGTTTGTTATATGCATATATATACATATATATATACACCTTAGAATTTTCTCTCTGTTAAGCTAAGAGTAAGGTCTTGCCTCCCTAAAAGAATCCATATCTGCGTACCTTGACTGTTGCGTCCCAGAGTAAATATTAATCAAAAAGTGAAAGGAGTATAAGTAGGACGCCACTAATATGGCTTATTTAAAGCTTTGCCTTTCAGTTTCCCCTAAGCTTAAGTTTGTTTCTTGGGTACTGCGCCCAACCACAACGATACCGATCGAAGGGTCAGGCACGAAACCACCAAAGGTAGGGGGTCTTTCCCATTACCCCCTCTCCCCACAGCTCCGAAGAAACACCGAAGAAGCACAGTTTGACGGATTGAGTTGAAATTTGGTAGGGGTAGGTTTTCGGACCTGCTGATTTCAAAAATGCAAAACTTTTAAAATTTTAAAATCTTCGTTGGTGAGGGGGGATCGTAAAATTTTTGACCATGAGTTTGCTGAAAACTTGCATGCAGAGGTTTTCTGGGGCGCTGAGCTCAGGAGAAGCTTACATTAAGCTAACAACTTTAGCTTATATTAAGTTAACGAAAAGCTGAATCGAAAATGGATTTCAGACCCGTTCGTAGCGCCCCAGAAAACCTGTGTATGCAAGTTTTCCGTAAAATCAGGGACAAAAAATTTGTGAACTCCTTGGTCCTAAAATTTTAAAATGTTTGCATTTCAGAAATCAGCAGGTCCGAAAAACTAACCGTACAAAATTTCAACTCAATCCGTCAAATTGTGCTTCTTCAGTGCTGTGGGGGGGAAATAATGGAAAAGGCCTAAAGTAGATACGTATCAATTCAACATTATCCATCCATCCCTAAGTGCAAACTCTTGTCGTGGAGTTTGTACTTAAACTTAATCCCCCCAAACAAAGTGGTTGGTTAGTGGTTATTCGGAGATTCAAATGCATTCATATTTTAGTAGGGTGCTTCCTGAGGTTCAGTGATTTCACAAATTTAAGTTCCTTTAATTTTAAAAATTTTGAATTTTTTGAAAATTTTCCGGTAGAATCGCTGATTCCAAGCATTTTTTCTTTTTGCGCCAACATCTGAAAATGCTTCCTGTGATATCTAAAGCGTCTCTAACTGTAAACATCAAAGGAAGTTGCCAACCATTATAGAAACAGGACTACTATTATATACAGGCGGCGTTTTCTTTATCTTTACAGTTAGCGCCGCTGTAGAGATCGCAGGTTTTCAGATGTTGGTGCAAGAAGAAAGAATGATCAGCATCATCGATTTTACTGAAAACTTTTTTAATACTTAAAAAATCTTAGAATTTTAAAAACTTAAATTTTTTAATTTGTGAAATCACTGAGTCTCAGGTAGCACCCTTCCAATATATGAACACATTTGGATCACCCAATACATAAGTCCCAACCCAACCACTTTGTTTTGACTTTGAACGTGGTGGAACTTTGAACACGTTGTGGAAAAATATGCCTTGTCGTCAATTTATAAGCTTCTGATTTAAACACACAGTAAAATTCAAATTTTAAAAAGTCACAACTTCGGAAATATCGGTGTGATTCTGACCGTTTTTCAGCAACCTTCTGAGAGTTGACCAAATGCAAAGTTTCAAAAAAGTCCACAAATTACACAAATTACATAGAGGTTTAAAACTAAAAAAAGATAAAAACTTTAATTTTTTATATTTTCAGTTTTGAAAATTATGATGTCTTGTTAGAGCACACATGTTGAGTCCCTACTTAAAGTTGGATACTTGTAGTAATTCCGGTTTCCGGTGGCGGCTTAGGCACTCTTCTTCTTAACTAATAACAAGAGTACATAATAATAAGAGTAAGAAACTTTTATACTAGCATGTACAACTTACGTCGGGATCCTTCATATGAAAGTGTGTAATTAGTGCAAATGAGACCCCCCCCCCGGAAGTTCGGGGGGGGGGGTCCCTCGACTTAACGCATCAAGCATACCTAGCATGATTTGTACATGGTAGTGTAAGAATTTCTTACTGTTACTATCATTGTACTCTTGCTATCATATACTCCTGCTACTAAGCTATTATGCAGACCAAACAGCAATGGTAGGCTGAAAGATTTTAAGTTTCATTTTATGCAGTCTTGACTGCTAAATGATGATGTGGTTCAGAAGAAAGCGCTCTTGTTCAAGAAATAAACGAACCGATAGCTATCAAATGTATATCACAGCTATAATTTACTCATATATAAAATGTCCAAATGAGCCAACATTAATTTGAAGTTTTTCCCCCCGAATCACCAGAATATATATTATATTTTAGATGTCCCTTCCCCTGATTGGCCACTTGAGACTATCGTAAGACTTAGCTCGCGAAGCTGTGCTATAAATTTAATGGAACTGTCAAGCACAACTACAGTAATCCTAGTGCAACCTCCACTCTACCTGATTAAAGCTGTTCACCCTAAATCTTAGGTCTATACTGGAAAATCGTTCAATCACCGAATTTAGTACTTTAAATCTACTGGTCCACAGCTGGTTAAATTAGTGCCGACGGCATACAGCAGGCTCAAGCCGGCTAGGAATACTTTTATAGAAGAATTTTGTACCAGCATGTACAGGAATTTATGTAATTTGTAGTTTTCTACAAGTGTCCCTAAGGGGTCAGTCACCGACAGATCTTTTTACATTTTCCAAAAGAGTAACTTTTGCATTTTCTACCGTAGTACTTTTTAAAACAATTTTATTTCGTAATCAGGATTCCGTAGTTCAGGACTGGATAACAAAGAAAAAAGAAAGTTGTACAGTTTCATTTAGTATTTTATTATTTAGTTTAGTCTTTAGTATTTAAAAGAGCAAATTTTTTCTTCAATTTGTACAGATGGTTTTTTCTACCAGCAGCAAAAGTCTACATTGACGAAGTCACCAAAGCAGGTGCAAAAATTATAGCACAGTCTGATTGGTAATCTCTAAACACTTTACCAAACTTTGAAATTTAAAGTTAAAAAGTAACACCACAATTCGAAAAAATCAGTGCGCATCGGCTCGCGCGAGCTGCTGCGGGTATCAACCACCCCGGTCTGCCCCGCGCCCGCGGGTACCCGCGGCCGGAGTTCAATTCCACATTTCTAACCTACAAAAGTGATGCCTGTAGTTTCTTTCTAATGGAATTTTTCTAAAAGTGTAGCACGTGCGAGGCCAGGACTATATTGCTAGGCCAACTGTCTGCGATGACAAAAAATAAAATTTCCTGACATCTCGAACACTATTTATTATTTCAGACAACAGCAACAAAATTTGCTTAAACGGACACGGTAGGGCGTAAAGTTTTGAGTAAGGGCAGGGACATAAAACTTTAAGCTTTTAAAATTAGGGGTCGGTCAGAGCAGAAAATTTCACAGCGCGGCCCGAGGCAACCTTATATTTCAGGCCCTTGAAGGTTTATGATTATAAATTGACTTCTTGAAAAGAGGTTTTCGTAAAATTACAGGCATTCTATTAACTTTTTTAGGAAAAACTAAAGTTTGGTAAGTACCGGTGTGGCCGGGCCTTGAAGGAGGCCTCGGACCCCAGGTCCAGATCCTATACCGAGCCGACCAGAGCCGGTTGCTGGAGCGGGAGGCCCCGGTGGGCTGGGGCTCAATCAGGCAAACTCAAATTTTTGTTCTGGATATTACAATTTTTTTCCAATATTATCTTCCCTAGAAAATCAAGTTTAAGCTTCCAGGAGTTGTCTAAGCTGTAATAAATAGCACTAACTATTGCTAAACACTGTCCTTCACAAACCGTGCCTACACCTGACCGACTTTGATCGGGCTTCGGGGCCCGACGGTATATAATCTCTATGAAAGAGAACTATATGAAAATACTTAGCTGGGATTAAAATTAAGACTTCTAATTGAAAAGCCCAGAAAAATGTAGCTCTGCTTAACAACAGAAGAGTTCTCAATATTTTTCAATTGAATTTTAATCAAGGTAACACTTTTTAATACATTTTTCAGCGTGCCGAGCCGGGCAGGGTCGAAAACATCGCAAAGCGGGCAGGGCTGGGGCAGCCGGGAAATGTGTTCCAGCAAGCCTGGCCGGGTCTCTCCCACTGGGCGAGAAAGCACGGCTCCCTATTTATCTCTAGCTGGCAGCAAATCTGAAAGAGAAGTCAAATTTCACTGACCATTGTGGAAGCCAACTTGAGTACCTCTTGTGAAAGCAATTTCGCCTGAACATATTATACAAACAAACGAAAAAATTAGTATTGATTTATCGATTTTTGGAATTGTTCACAGAAAACGGAGATCCTTAGCAAAAACTACAATTTTGTGCGCTTTTCAGCAAAAACAAGAGATTTCAATCGAACGCGCACAATGCTTTCTGCATTTATTGCAAGCAAATTTCTGATCCCTTGTGAAAGTTACTTTGGCTCTGCACTACCCAGTAACACAACCGAGAGGAATTCCCTCACTGACTAATCTGTGGTTTGCCAGTCTAGGGAGATCTAGGGAAATGCAATTGGCCAGAATTGCAATCTGCTCCCCCTCCCCTCTTCAAAAATTTCAAAGGGCATTTCCACGAATTAGTTAAGCGGATTTAAAAAGTTAAATTTAGCTCGATCCTTTTCATGAAAGAGTTAAAAGTAGAGAACATCAAGCCTGAGTGTGTTTAAGTCTCTATAATTAGTGTTTCAAGGTCTCAAACGCAATCTATTCAAATCAAACCATGAAAGGATTAAAAATCAAATTTGGTAAAATTTTGCATTCAATTTCCATTGAAAATAGACCTCAAAAAGCTCAAAACTCCAGTGGCTAGATGCGGAGGTTAGCAGAAGATATATATACCCAAATTTATGGGGTTTATCTTCAGTAGTCAGAATTTCATATGTCAGAATTTCATTAGTCAGAAACTAACTTTTCAAACTTTCATTAGTCAGAATTTCATTAGTCAGAATTTAGGTTTTTGAAACAATATAAGTTGAACTTTCATTTGTCAGAATTTCATAAGTCAGAATTTCATTAGTCAGAATTTGATTAGTCAGAATGTCGTTTGTCAGAATTTTGCAAAAAAAGCACTGTTCTTCTTGGCGCAAAGTGTAACAAGATGGCTGATCTTGATGATAATTTTATAAAATGATTTCTAGTATACACAAATATGTGTCTTGGCTCTACAACCATCAGCAACGAGCAAAACTTTCTTTTTAAAATGGTTCCCCAACAACTGTGTTGGTTCCGCGTAGACAGGAAATGAAGATAGACTGTTTCCTTAGAATTCTAAAAGAATCAGAATGGCCAAGACTACGTAATAACTGTTGAATTATGTACTCTTGGTATGGCGCAAATCATCAATGTTCTTTTTGGGGCAGTGTTAAGAGCTACAAGAGTTGATTTTAGCTCTGCTCTTCTCTACTCTCCCCTACTTTATCGGGAAAGGCCCTAAGACTGTGCAGCAACGTGCAAAATTTTGAAGAAACTAGAAAAATAAAATTCTGACTTACGCAATTCTGACTAATGAAATTCTTACTAATGAAATTCTGACTTATGAAATTCTGACAAATGATAGTTCAACCTATATTATTTCAAAATTTAAATTCTGACTAATGAAATTCTAACTAACAAAATTCTGACTAATGAAATACTGACTAATACGATTCTGACTGATGAAAGTAGACGAATTTATGGTTGTGGGCAATTGCAGGATAAAGATGAAAATGGAAGTGCACTACAATGGGATACTAGATACTAGATGGGCACTGGATATTCGGATAATATCCTATTTGAGAACAATATTCGGATATCCGGATAACCGTTTAGATGTCAGACAGAGTAATGAAAATATAGCAAATTTTTGACAAAAATATTGAAATTTTTATATTTTTCATAAATTTATCTGAAAATATTATTGCAAATAAGGTTGTGGCTTGGCTTTATGATAGAAATTAGCAGCGTACCAACAAATTGACAAAAAAATGAAATTTTCACAGAAAAATCGAAAAATTTTCTTAAATCTGGAATAGGTGGGTAACTGGATATCCGTATATCCGTTAACGCAGAATAGGCGGATATCCGGATATGAAAAAATATCCGGTGCCCATCAATAGCACTATACTCATACATTCTTATCAGCCTCCGCAGTGTCAAGCAAATACGGCGACCAATATATGAGATGAAACCCTCCCTACTTAAATTCCAATGGCAGTTCACCATTGTTCTAGCTTGAAAAAAACGGCTGGAATTCATGAGAAATCGATAGAAATATATACGGCTCTGTAATTGAAACAGCCATTTTTATATCAAAGTTAGTATATACGAGCGCAAAAAACGGTCCCCAACCAG
This sequence comes from Trissonchulus latispiculum, assembly GCA_030248195.1. NCBI lineage: Eukaryota > Metazoa > Nematoda > Enoplea > Enoplida > Ironidae > Trissonchulus > Trissonchulus latispiculum. The sequence continues at coordinate 122,228 of JASAND010017950.1, forward strand.
CAGAAAACGCCTACATAGAATGAGATTGCGACCAAGTGAAATTTACACAGCACCGAAACGCTTACTACAAAGGCTGAGCCCTATAGACAGAAACCAGTTAAGAGCAAAGATATGGGGACTACCGTAACCCCCTTGCCCGTTCTCTGTGTGAGTAATTGTGACATGCTAGCATTTGATTGGCAGAGCGGCATCTAAGAACATTCATAAACAACAAAAGTTCAGAGAACTAAAAAATTTAAAAGTCGTCGTTGGGCTCGCAAAAAACTTTAGAAAATTTTAAATTTCAACACGGCTATATGGCGGACGATTAGGCAAAAAAAGGACTGCGAAATAAAATTATGGATACAAATGACAGACTGCAGACGTCTGGGAATATCCAATGCAACCGAAGGTTTCAAACAGCAAAGAAACTATAAAAATTTAAAAATAATTAGTTAATTAAAAATTGAATATAAAAATAATGGCATTAATACCGGCTCGTTTGGAACGAAAGGAATTCTGATCCTGTTGCAGAACTATGTCCCAGTGAAAGAGGCTTTAAAAGGGCCGGTCGCTTTGGTTCAAAATCAATAGTCACGGATTTCGCTCATCTTCACACACATCAAAGTTTCCTACATATAAGGCCGAATGCGAGCGAACATTGGCTTGATAATACACCAGTTAAAGCATTTTAAAAGATAATATTTCCTTTTAAAAGCTGCTGGAGGTTAGCCAGCCAATATTACTTTAATTATGAACAGACCTCACTTTGGCGCACTGTGCAGTAAAATTTTAACTAAACTAGTGCTAATTTACTAGTGTTGTCCACCGGTCCAATTTTTTGTGAACCGGCCGGCCGGGCGGTGTAATGGCCGTCACCGGCCGACCGGTTCCACTTTTAACCGGCTATCCAAAATACAAGTAAAAATATAAGACTTTTGATAGTTTTCAAGGCAGACTTTAGCAAGTTTAAGGCGATAAATTATAGAAACTGTCACTGGCCAAATGGACGCCTGATATTTGACCGGCCGGCCTTTGTCTGACCGGCTTATGCCTTCCCCCCGAAATTGCCCCCTTCCGGGACTTTTGCCTCCCCCCGGGATTTTTTGGAGGCCCAAATAATTGCCACAATAGCCAAATTTTCAAAAATTTTCCGGCTTCGCCGGAGATTTTTCGTAAAAATAGCTATTTTTAGCTTAAATCTTGGCATTTTTGAGAGCTTTTTGCGTCTCACCATGCAAACTACGCAAAAAGAAAATTTCTGCACAAAATCCCCCCGAAAATTCTTTCCCCTCGGGCCCGGGGGGAGGACCGGGAAGCCCCCTCCCCCCAGAAAAAAACCAGTAAAAATACCCTGCATTAGTCTTTTCGTACCATGATGACCCGTCGGTCTCATTCAAAGATGGTCCTCCTTTGACTCGTCATGCCGATGCCATTGAAAATATCGAATGTGCATTCCTGGCTCGGCAGCACGAATCCTTAACAAGCACAATTTATCTTCTGAACTGAAATATATACGAACAGATTTTCATTAAAACGCATCTAAGTTTTCCTGCGCAGTTACATACCTCCACTGCTAGATACACCATCTCCAGTAGGTATATATTTATTTATATACAAGTTTGTTGACACCATGAAATACGCAATATAAATACATAAATTTTAAGCTAAATTCAAAAATTAAAGTAGTAAAATTTGAAATTGCACGAGGGAGGTGTAGAGATGAACGTAGGACGCGGGAGCCCGCGGGAACCAGCGGGGCGCTGCGTGGCGGGAAGATACTATAACCACCATCCTACGGGACCAAAAATTGTTTTATTTTCTTCCAAATCAGGCAAACGATTTTTAAAACATTACACAGTTACAGAATTATGTAATATAATTAAAATTGAAGGTAATATATTATAAGCTCCGACTGAGCTGCCAGTTTTTTGCGCTTTGCTGCCATAAAGCTTGAAGCTGGTCGTTGTGTGGCAAAACAAAAATTTAAATTCTTTTTCTAATTTTTAGTTTCAGTTTTTGGTTTAAGTTATACATACATTATAAAGGATTCGTGCAGAAAATAAGTATATATTGTAAAATATATTAACAGAAGATTTGGCTTGTGTTTTCCTTTTGATTTATACCAATATATAATAATTTTAATTAAGGAGATGGTTTTAAAATACGGAATATTGCCTAATACGAAGGAACCTATGCGATACACCAAATACACATATATATATTATATATATATATTATATTAAATATATATATATATTATATATATATTTAAATACACATATATATAATTCCTTTTTAAGATCTTATAATATAAAAAGCATTTATATATTTAGAATTTAGAGAGCCGGAATCCGGAATTAACACGCTTAAATGTCAGACTAATAAGTTCAGATGGAAAATAAAAAGAGTCTTTAATAATCAGCTTAGTACCTTACCTACGTCATACCAATGATTAAAATTTTAGTCCAGTCGACTGTTGAATTAAATTAATCCGACCATTTAAATATTTCTGGAAATAGTGTTGGCATCAATAAACTTACAAAATCTGCCCGGAAACAACCTGCCATAATCGACTACAAATAATACTTTTCATTTGAACCATTTTCGTTATTGCGTGACAATGTAGCAGCGAAGGCACTTGTGAAGGTTAGAGAAGACCATCTATAGCTACCAGATCCTGCAATATAAAGGCGTAGCTCAGTTTCAAAATGGCTTTCTTTCGTTTTCTAAACATACAGCACAGATATTAGACCACAACAGCACGAACAAAAACAAACATAATTTAGGCGGTCATCACTGCGACTATTGCTAGCCCAGTGTTCAGGGCGGGAATGAAGAGCACGAGCACGTCCACAAAATCTATTGCGATTTTGAACGGGAAACAAGTAGGATCTTCTGCTCAAATAATTTATAACTTACTCAACTATTCAAGCTAATATTTGCTATGGTTGGGTTTTAGGCCATGCTGAATCCAAAATTTTTCGACTGTGCGAAATTATAATGCTTAGATTCGCAAGAAGGCCATGAAAAATCAGAAATGTTTGTCTCTGATTTTGCTGAGAAGTTGGAAGAGTTTTCGGGATCGCAGAACGCGAATCGGAAATCCTGTCAATGCAGCTTTTCGGATGCTCAGGAATTAGGATAGGCTAACAGTTTAACATCTAAACTTAGCCCAACGAAAAACAGGATATATACCGTTTCGTTTTCAACGACCCCGAAAACTAAAAAAACGAATTCTTTCGCGAAGGCAAAGTAAACGGCACAAGGCCCGTTCTTCGTATGATCCTTACATAATATACATGTATCGATCGCAAAAGACTCTGCAGAATTTGTGAAAAACTATACCAAACACGAATCAAAGACGCTATCAAGTAAACTGAAGTCGGGGAGACATACATATTCTTAGAAATTCAGAAAAGATGCATACATGTTTGTGGCTAGTGGAAAGGGATTACGGTAGATTTTGTTGCTTCACGTTGCCATGACAACCGAGGGGAAGGCTATCTAAATTCGTCAAATACCCAGCTGAACATTAGGTCCATATATATAGATGCTACGTATATAGATTTCTTTTGTGAATAAGGCGTAATTTAAATGATCTAAATAAGGAATTTAATCTAAAGAAACCTGCTTAGACTTACATAGACACAAATACCTATAAAACATCCACAGTGATTACCTAACTAATTAACTATATATGGTTCTCTGTAGGGGCCCACACACGAGCAGCTTAGTCTTCTGCAGATAAAAAAACTTAAGATGCTACAGAAAGCATTTAGTAGGCAGGTTTCAAAGTCAAAGAAAACTATGCATGGAGGAGGGCAATATCAAAAGATCATAAAAGAGACAACACGTAGAAAATAAATTAATGAACATCTGACAGTTCTTACGGTAAGAGAAGCCTTTGAGAAAGCGACAAGATATTTATTATACCCACTAATTGCCCTGAAAGCTATCAACATTTTGCTCAGAGAAACCTCCCCATCAGTGCTGGATCGAAGAATCGATAATCAACGAGATGAGAGATATATAAGTGAAGTCCAGGATTAGGTCAAAACAGCGCAAACCAAATAGCCAGAAGGCGTCTCTAGCATACATATGCTTGGGGAGGGTTGGGGGTTTCACCTTCAGCCCCCCCCCCGACCTGGAGCTCACTCCGTCCCGAGGGGTCCCTCACTCCTCCCACTAGAATCCAGATTTTTCCGGTTTTTCGCGCAAAAAAACGAAAAAATCCGGTTTTTCCGAAGCCTCCGGCCGCCGGTTCACCCCCCCCCCCCCCCCAGAAATTCCTCTCCTGCACATGCCTGGCCTCTAGACCGGTAGACATCAAGACGGACGATGCTTCCCTGTTTTTAGGAACAGAAACAAGAGAAGGGTATATATTTTCAGAAACAGAACAGAAGTTTTATGTCAGGAACAGGCTCGAGCATATACAGGCTTTGAGGTTTGAAAACTTAGGTACTACTTAAGGTGGTGGTATCCTTTCGGGTGTATATATGTTTTACCGTTACTGCGTTACACTTTCCCGAAATCTGCTGACACCTTCGGAATAGTTTATTGCCGTACTAAGTAATAGTCAACAGCCAATCGCGAGTTTTCAAGTCTAAATTTAAGAAAGTGTGAAGTTATTGCTAGAAAGATCCAGAAATTCGGAATCAATGAAAGAAAAGGGTATATATATATATGCTTGAGGCTGTAGAAATCATGATCCTATTCCTGTTTTCGAAGTCTAGTTCCTGCTCCTATTAATAAAATTAGGTCATAGCAAGGTTGTAGGTCAGCATTTCTAGTCCAGTTCCTGGTTTTAGTCATCACACCACTAATTTGGGAGAAGAAAGTTGCGAAAAAGAAGTTTAATAATTACTAACCATATTACATTACCATATTACCATATTAAGGGTACGCCCGGCCACCTCTATATTTCTATGGAAAATTCTTTCTGTAACTGTACAACGACAGCACTAGAAAAGTGTCACGCAAAACAGTAGGTATACGACACTGCAGCAGTTGTTAAGACTGCACTGCCTACCCTGCACTCCAAGTTTACTTCCTACAGAAACTAACCACACTTATGGTGTCAATCGAATACTGTAGTCAGCCAAGTGTAGTAGTAGTAGTAGTGGTGGTAGAGATATGCAACGGTCGGAAAATGGAACAACCCAGTGCGGCTAGACAAGAGGTGCCTGGCAGTGACTACGACTATAACATTAAGCAATATGTCTATCTATCTACTATAAAAGACGCTATAATACCAAACGTACCTATAACTATGTATATACTATACACCTACCTACATTAAAAGGCACCCATGTGCTATATACTAAAGTATAAAAAACCCCCTTAGCACATTTGCACACAAAAGAGAGATAGAGAGAGAGAGAGACTATAAACCAGACGGCGTATATAGGGCAGACAGACATTTTTCAGCAACGCCGCGCAACAAACTAAAAGTATACACCAGCAGTTGTTTTTGAGAGACCCACTCCGCTCCTAGTGCAACGGAAAATTTATCAATTCTCCCCTATATTTTCCAGCTCACATACGTAGTAAAAAAGGGACACAAAAACTATCTGCAGACAACGTACAAATAGTCCCCTACCAAAGTGTATACTAAAAAAACCGACTGAGCAATCCTACAACTCTAAAGCTCTCCTATCTACATTTTCACTAGACTATACTAGAAAAAACACCTATATAACATATATACTATATGCATAAAGCATTAAGAGTTTCCCCTGTGCGCAACATATAAACTGCATGTGTGCCTTTGCAATACACAAAGAATAGAAGCAGATATTTTTTAAAGGTCCCAGTTGCTACCTACCTACCTATCTACCTATGCAATTTTTGAAAAGTTGTTGACTGTTCCCAATTTTTCTTTAAAATTCATCCTGTCTGCGCAGTCCGCGCATAGGAGAAAATGTCTGAGGAAAGTATAAAAAAATAAACAGCTCCAAAGCATATATTCATTTTTTCACTGCAGACGTTTTTCCCCAGAAAATGCAGACTCAGATTTTGTATGCGACAACCACAGGTTTGTACTTACAATCCCTGACCTTCAAACAATGGCTAAGATTACGATATCTTTTTCTGTGCACGACGACGTTGTAATGTACAACAGTGAAACAATCTAAGAAGGATTACGGTAGCTACAAATTCAGTGTTACGCGTTGTTACACATCAACTTTCAGGACTCGTTTGTATGCGTGTAGCGTACGTTATGTGCCTATATAAGTATAAGTGAAGAGGATTCTGAGCAATGTAAGTGTTGTATGGAAGATAAAACTGTAAAATTAGTATAGAAATAGTAAATTTAAAAATTTAATATAACAAGATCAGTTTCAGAACCAGAAATAATAATGATCATTCAAACAGTCTTGGCGTTAGAATGAACTGAAATAGTTAGACTAAATTCTGCAGTCAAACTCAATTCTGCAGGCGACTCTGCCTGGAATCGACAGAATCCATACAATTACTACCTTTTCTCGAACTTGCGAAGCTAAACAAAGTATTGCGCAAAACATGCACAACCAGCTTACGTATTGGAGGTGCTGAACCGGCCGGTCCCGAAAATCGCAAAAAATGTTGATTTTTCGGACTTTCCTGCAAAAAACAAAAAAGCGAACTGTTAACACAGTGGAACCAATGTCAGAATTCACGAAATGGGGCTTGGGAATGACCCAGCCCACTGAAAGGTTTTCCTTTCATCTTATCCTATCCCAATTGCCTGCTGAAAATCAAAGGCAGAGACACATAGTGTTGGGCGTTGGCTGGATTTTTCATCGGCCAAGCCAATCGGCTTGGCCGGACTTTGGTCGAACAGCTAACGGCTGGTCAACGGGCGGCCACCGTGCACAAGATGGCGATTTTTTTCTACAAACCCCGAAACATTGCTAAAATTTTGCTGTTTTTCTTTATTTTAAATGGATAGAGTTGGAGCCAATTATCCGGCAAATTTTCGGATGACGGCCGACGGCCTAAGCGCAGTGTTGGCAGGCCGTTGGTCGAACCCGCAAACATCCAGCGCTATTGAATAGTTGTGATAATTGTCCGACAAGCAATAGCATTAATAGTTAGCATATAATATTTACACGTGTGTTGACGTGGGTATTACGTTGGAGTGATAGATAATATAAAGAAATGGGTCAGGTCAAGTCGGTCTTCAAAATCTTATTACTTCGCGAGTATGCCGTTTACCCTTCCGCATATTATTTTTTCGCTTCCGCATATTATTTTTACTTGCAAAATCTTAAGGTGGTGATTCCCTTTGGTCACATTCACACTTCCAGTCAAACTTGGAAGTCGCAGCTTCTCGTCTGGGGTTCCGAGAAATGAAAAACTGGTGTGAACTGCATATCCAAGAAGCCTTGAGTAAGTGGGACAAAGAAAAAAAGAAAAAGTTTTCTTCCCCGTGCAAATACTGTAAAAGACGCGGTCACCCACCGGAAAAATGTTGGGACCGTTATCCGTCCAAGGCTCCCCCGGACTATAAAAACCGTCCTTCCCCGGAAAGAGTTGATCACGTAACTTACATGTCAAATACGTACCCTATCCAATATGCAGGGCCTTCTCCCTATCAGCAACAATATCACCCCATAAATTATGACCCGGCTCCTCTCTCGTCACAGTACGGACTCCCACCTACCAACTCGCCTCCAGTTCAATTTTCTGCTCCTGTTCCGGTCCTTCCACCCCCACCAAACTTGGGAAATCAGGGCGGGCAAACTTCTCAGCCAACGGCAATTTCAGCTCCGGCCACTACAACTCCGGCCCCATACCAACGTACAGTGAATATACAAAATGCAGGTGGTCCGGAACTTTCTCAAAATTTTGTACGAGCCTCGGATTCGAGGGTTTCAGCTCCGGCTGCATCTCCTTCTACTGGGAGGACACCTCCGGCTTCACATGGGGTTACTGCGGAGCAGGCTAATCAAATCTTGAGCCAGTTTCAAATTGGTATGGTTTCTGATCCGCTTGGTGGCGAAGCTTCTTCAGGGGGGAGGGCCCCTCTGAGCCTGACCACTACCCGCCTGATTCAGTCGATTCATCAAATATTCCAGAATTTGATTACACTTTTACGGAGTTCCAGCTGTCGAATGTTTTTTCACAAATGGTTCAAAACTTTACTACCTTGCGGGCTATTCACAGAGATACTTTTAATTTTATGCAAGAATATCATGAGGCCCTGTCAAATCATATGCACGAAATGGCTTCTTTATTGCAGCATTTATGTCCAAATCAGTTGGACTTCTACTCAATCATGTTTGGCAAAGAAAAGCCTCCTCCCTCTTGGACCGCGGGGTCTTCTCCCATATTCGGGGGTGTGACTGCCCCTTGCTGCCACCGGCCCGAAAGAATTTCTGTGGGGACAGTAACTGAAGAGCCTGTCAGTCCAACGACACTGCAGCAGCCAGAAAAAACCCAAATTGGAGATGCAACGTCAGTTGCAGTTACTCCGGGAGGGTCAACCGGGACCGAATCCGAGCAAGTACTGGCGGCAGCAGACAATATGCCAGCCATACTCGCCACCTCCGGGGGGACCAAAATTTTGGCTATTATTGACTCTGGGGCATGCATATCCATTATCAGTCCCCGGACAGTTAAAAGGATATTAAAGGGAGGCGCCAATGTTCAATTTCATAAACCGGATCCTATCACCGCAGTGACATCTAGCAACGCACCTTTAAAAATTTCTGCTAAAGTTTTCGTCATCTTTACCGTGGGGCGTAAAGAATATGGGTGGTCTTTTCATATGGCTCCTGACTTTTCTCGTGAGATGCTTATAGGCACTGATTTCATGAAAAGTTTTCACTGGGATTTGTTATTTTCTACGAATGAGGTGAATATGCAAGGAATACGCCACCCATTATTGTCATCAGCCGAAATTTACTCTGAATTTGTTGCAAATTGGTGTAACGACGCACCTGCGGTGATGTACGTAGATGTGGGGATGCTCCCGTCCCCGGAAGTTCGGGCTGTGCCCCATACCCCCCATGCTGTCCGGGGTCCGAGGTGCCTTCCTCCGGTAGAACTTCTTTTAAACAAATTTTCTCGTGATTTTGGGTGAGATACATAAGGGGGAAATCGTTTTTTCAGGAGGAGTTTCTGTTTGACATGAATTTACTTGAGCATGCCCAAGATAAGCAAGAAATTGTTTTCAATGTGCTGAAAACCATGTGGACCCCGAACAAATTTTCAAAAGAGGGGGTAAACCCGGAGTCATGGCCACTGTTATTCCGGATGATTAGTATGTCGTTTGCTTGGCCCGGTTAATTTGTTGAAAGTTTTTTTTTTCAAAAAACATTTTATGAAAGAAATTTTTCAAAGCTTTTCTATTTCACTTTTCGTCTGATTCAAACTCATAAGATTTATTTCAATTCGACTTTAAAAATCTTCTTTAAAAATTTTAAAAAAAAATTTTTGTCTCTCCCGGAGTACGTACGTATACGTACATATCTCTTGAATTTTCACATTTTGTCTTCCATACCTCCGGTACTATTGCTTGTTTTAGTTAGTTTTAGGTCTATCAGTTCAGGTAGACACATTTTAATTTACACTGTAGTTTTCAGGTCAACACTGTAATTGTTTTATATTTTATTTTGCAGCTTTTACGCACGGTTAACCGGTCACGATTCGCCTTTCACACCACACTTGCACTTGTTTTACTTCCAATTTAAGGTGCAAGTTTCTCCGCCATTGATCCAATGTATCCAGCGGTGGCAGTTGGCGGTGCACATTGGACGATCTCCCGGAGTGAATCAGTGCATGCAATCACACCAGGACCAACTTAAGTTTTGAATCGCATTGGTAAGAACTTTTTTGGACTCGCTACTGGGGCGCACTGGGCTGGCTGCAGACGGCCCGACGCGCTCTGGGTTTGGGAAGGGGTGAAATTTGATTCCTTTATTATGAAATTTTCATTTTTTTGTTAGTAGAACTGGGAAAAGCCTGACTATTCATTCTCACGTTTCTTCTCACGGAAATATTTCCTTGGGTCGGCCAAAGCGCGCTGGTCGGTTCAACGCAAAATTTGTTTCCTATCAAACTGAAAGTGAAAATGTGCATGGAAATTCAACAGTTGAACCAAGTGGGGGGTTTACGTTAGATGTTCAGTGTCTGTAATTTTTTGTTCTAACATAACTTGTTTTAGAATGGTCGGGGTCAACCTTTCAAAATCTGTTCCGGTATTGCGTGTCGGGCTTCCCTGGGCCTAAAAAATAAAACCTTGAGGGGTGGTCAAAAGTCACTGACAAGGGTGAACAATTTTTTGTGCCGAGGTCGGCACAGCCAAAAGTGAAAATGGATCGGGGAGGCAACAGCTTTCTGTAAAAGAAGCGATGACCATGCCATTTCAAAAAAACCGTAGCGGAAATAATTTTGGTTCATGCAATTTTGCCCTAGGTCACTGTTCACCCTGTTCACCTTGGTTTTACTGTGCCGTCCTCGGCACAAATTTACTGTTCACCCTGTTCACCTTGGTTTTACTGTGCCGTCCTCGGCACAAATTTACTGTTCACCCTGTTCACCTGGTTTTACTGTGCCGACCTCGGCACAGATTCAATGTTCACCCTGTTCACCTGGTTTTACTGTGCCGACCTCGGCACAGATTCGATGTTCACCCTGTTCACCTTGTTTTACTGTGCCGACCTCGGCACAGAATCGAAAGAACCCCTGGACTCAGTTGGAGGATAGCCCAGGAGTTTCTGAGCATGACTCGCTAATTAGAATGGATATCGGTCGGCACTCTAAAACCAAAAATTTGTTCGTTCAGACTCAGATGCCCTCCGTACTATCTTCACTGTGGGTCTTTCGAAATCGTCTTTCCAGGAGAATTTTCAGCAGCTTGTTTTTCAGACCGATCGCCTTCTAAAATGATAATTACTGCATTGTTCTGGGTCTATTTAAATCTTGAAAACTGGAGTGTCATTGGACTCTCCCGGAGGGCATCCAGGGTCTTTTTCACATCCTTGTTAACTACGTGGTCCGGCTAGATTCGTGTTTTTTTATAAGTTTATGTCTAATTAACCATTTTTTATTCAGTCTTCAATTCTTAATCTAAACTTTTGTTAATATGTATCTAATTCCTTTTGTTTTGTGTTTTAGGTTCCAATTCCCTTGGGTTGCCGGTACGGGTCCAGGTCCAAATATGTGGTATTTGTATTCTATGTTTGTACGTATTGAATGTGGGGGTGGGATTGTGATTCTTTATTCTTGGTTTGAAAACTCTTTGCTTGTCCAAAAATATGTTTTGCTTTATTTGGAAAAAAATTTCTTTTTAAAACAAATGTGACTAAGTGACATTGATGAGCCGGGCCCCTCCGGTACTGGGGGCAAATGGGGGTTTAGCTTTTAAAACTGGCTGGGCATTCGCGCAGGCTGTCTCCTGTTGATCTGTCGGGGGCTCCGCGGTTTCGCTCTGTGGGGCCAAGGATCCCTCGTCTGGTCCAGCAGGAGATCAAATTTTGCTAACGCAACAAAAACCCCGCGGTGAATTTTTATGTTAGAACGCTTAATTCTCAGAGAAAAACTCATTAGGAAAAAATTTGATGTCCTACCGTTGGAAGCTTTTTTCATTGTTGCAGAAATTGGTTGTTTGGTTCCTCCGGGAAACCGGGTGGAAAGCGGCTCATCATGTAACGCGATGCGGACTGTACGTATGTACATGGCCCGTACTGGCAGGGAGGTGCTTGCTTGTTTTCAGCTACTAACCTGTTATGTGTGGTTTTGTGGGAATAAAAATGTCTAACCACTCGAGTACTTTGGACCACCTTCTTTTTGTGAAATTCTCTTGATTTTTTCTAAGATGCTTTTGCTTTCCGTGTTTCACTCTTCTGCTACGACAAACCATTACCTGAATTTTCTAAATTCTTGCGAATGTTTTCTAGGGTCTCCTGGAGGGTACTCGAGGACTTGTTGTATCTCGTATTCTTTCAAATTCCTTTACCCTTTTTATCTTTTTACTTTCACCTTTCTACTCAAATGTAACGGTCATTCTGCTTAGGCGATAGTACTGGAGGTATTCCACTGTGTCGTGCCACGGCGGGTCCGTGGTTGCTCGTCGCCTGTGTCTGGCTTATGGCCGGGCAAGGGTGGGCGGTCAACCCCGGACCGGCGTTATAGACTCCGTAGCTTAATTTTTCGCTTTCCTTGATTTCGGCGCAGTCTATGGTCGCTGGTTGTCTGGACACTCTCCGGGCTGCAGTAGCTGTAGGCTCGCGCCCCCTCTCTCCTAAATTAATCGGGCCTTTATGATGTACTGTGTAGGCCTATGTGCCTTATACGCGTGACTTGTGGCCGTTGTGCCTTATATTTTGTTATGTTGTTTACTGTAGGCCTTCGTGCCGTATGTTAATCCCATATAATATGCTGTATTTACTCCTTTTTGTTTGTTTGTTGTTCACTGTAACATATTTCCCCTTCCCTCCCCCCAGTCCCTCTACGGCGGCGAGTTCCCATTTCTGATACTGTATATGATGTGTAAAAATTTTTATGTCCTTTATGCTTGTGTTAGGACCCGGAGGATTCCGTGGTTGGCAAGGGTCCGGAGGTACGGGTTGGCCCGGTAATTGATGATATGGGCCTGGTTAGTCTGTTGGCCGGTGATTGGTTTTGGGGCCGGAGCGGCTTGCGCCGTGGGGCGCCCGCTCCCCTTCCGGAGGTCGCTCCGATGGTTGCTGTGGGGTCTCCCCCCGACGGCGTGGTTCTTGGCGGCCTCCCTGGCCTATTATCTTCGAACTTTTGATAACTTTTACTATATCAGTCTGTATTTTGTGATTTTTGTGCATTCCGGTTCCCCCTACTCGCTCGCTCCCCCTCCCCCTTTCCCATCTTTTCTAACTCGTGTTGTGTTTATTTTTCTTTCCATTTCTATGCTTTATTTTGTCTGATAGCTTTAACCGGTTGGGGGGGAAACTGATTTAGGTTTCTACTTTATGGGGTTTTCGTTTGACTATCACCTTTTCAAATTTTCTTGACCTTTAAAAACTTTCTACTTCTTTCGAGATTTTCTATGTGGGTGCCCTCTAGTTCGGCTTGTCCGTCCTATACATGTCGTATATTACTCTCCTTTTTTAACTGTTTTGTTTTTGTTTCTACTACTGTTTATTGTACCGCGGGTTTACTTCTATAATTTTGTTACTGCCATCTATGCCCTATATTTTCGCCATTTTTGTCGGTGCAGCTAAATTTTTAGGTGTGCTTTATTTTTATGCAGCTTTATAACGGCATTTAATCAGATTCGTACATAATATGCTTACTCCGGGGGAGGCTTCCCTGGACTGGATACGCGTCTGTTTCGCTCTTTTCGCGTAATTTCTCATAAATTTCTATAAATGTTCCGTTGGAATAGCCTTAGTATTTGGTCGGCATTTATGCAGATTCGTATAATATGTCTACTCCGGTGGAGGCTCTCCCGGAGTCTTCACAATCTATTGTTGCTATATGGTCGACTTGTCCGGAGCGCTGTGTAATTGTATGAAATCTTTCCCGGAGTTCTATAAAACCATGTAAAACCCTTTCTCGGAGGAGTTTTCTAGGATAGTTAAGTCCCACCGGAGTACAAATTTTCATCGTTTTTACGTTTCTAGGTGTCACTTCTGTCTTTCTACTACTTGTTGTGCTAAATTTTGCCCAGTATAGTGTCTATTGTAGCTAGTTTTTCCCTTGTTCACTCTGATGTATATCTTTGAGGTGCAGAAGTATTTTCTATGTTTTTGTACTTGTTGTCTTGCTCCGGTAGTAAGTATTTTGTAGGTTATTTCCGAATTTTTGGTTTGTTGTATGCAATTCCGGAGTGTTGTATATTGAGTATTTTGTAAATGTACATGTTGGTCCGACATAGTGTCTTCCGGAGTGGGTTCAAAATTGGGGTGGGGTCTCCCGGAGTGCCCTTCTCTTTTGTTTCGTGTGATCCTGCCGTGGCTTAAGGGTGTCCCAAGCCGTATTTCGTTTATGTGTAGTCGGTGTATTCCGTGTATATGTTAGTACGTGTCCCGGTATGTTCCGGAGTATCTTTATCTGTGTCTCGGAATCCCCTATGTGTATGTGTTTGTGTGGGGCCCGAGTAGTGTCCCCGGGAATCCGGACTCGAGGGATACGCAAATTTTTATCTTTTGCCGTTGTCTTCCTAAAACGCGTTTTATCTAATACTAGTAGCTAGGGTACGTAAGTTAATTCTGTTTTATTACTAACCCTTGAGCCCTTGGCCGCGGCGGGGGCGCGCGTTTCAAAAGAGGGGGTAATCTGTGAAGTATTTTCCGATATTTCTCTCGATTTTCATCTAAATTCATCTAAAATGCAGCGCTATCTTTACGAACAGTAAATGAAATTTGTACTCTCGTGTAGGAACCTCGGTTCCTTAGCTAATTTTCACAATTCAAAATTGAGCGCAAATTCTAGTCAGTCTGATAGAGTCTCTGGGAATGGGAAGTCGGGTTTTTCGTCTCCGTCTCTTTCTTGTCCAGTTTTGGAGTGATATTTGATTCATCGTGGGGACCCCCATTCTATTATTTGGGATTCTATGCTTTTGTGTTTATGCCATTATTGGTTGCTGTTGTTTGGGCTTTTGGTAAAGTTTCTATTATTTCTACGCAAAGTTTTGAAGTTTTGTAGTCTGTATAATTTTGTTTCAAAAACAGTAAATCCACGGTACTTTTTAGATTGCCGGCGCGTTTTGCAGTAGGTTAGGGTAAGCGGACCTATTCGGACATGCGCACACTCACGGACCTTCAACCTTCAGCCTATTTAATAATTTAATTACTGCAACAAGCGTAATTTCTACAACGGCTTGCATAGTTCAAGAAATGATGAATTGTTTGATTTTTGCAAAAGTGACGAGTTTTCGACGCCAAAACAAGAAAATCGGCTATATCTCACGATAGAGAAAAACTAAACGTTGCTTTAAAAAGCAAAACTATGAAGCTCATCGAGATCTTTCGAATGAATATAGTCATAACCGTATAGCGGCTGCGAAACTTTCAGAAATTGGGAAAAACCGTCCTGACCTGAAATCTCGAATTTTTGAATCGGGATTGTGCGCATGGTGTTAGAACGCTAAAAGAAAGTATTTCGGAAAGTTTCGTCAAATTTCATCTTGATTTACGCCGCCAACCAACAATATGTGACCAAAAGGAATCACCACCTTAACATATAATGTAAACTGTAGAAAGGGCGCACAAGAAAACCAGTTCTCTGCAAGTGTAGATGTGAATATCAATACTTCTAAGCTAGGCCAACAACGGGCCAAACGGCCAATGACCGGCCAAGCCAATTGGTCCAGAAATTCTCGGCCAACGGCCAATGGCTTTGTCAGCCATTGGCCGCGCCGGCAAACGCCCAACAGGAGTGGCACATCCTCAAACCTTATCCCACCTAGTGTTGTTGATCGGTAGGGTGGAAGACGGTCAGCCAGCTGGCCGGTCCACAGGTGCGCTAGGCCAGACGGCCGGCCGGCCATACTCTTATGTCAGCAGTTTAGCAGTTTCTTCTTCAAGTTGGCCTTGAAATCATGCGGATATATACATTTTTATAAGCTGATTACTTGTTTTGTCAGCCTAGGACAGCCTGTCGGCCGTTTGTCGCCATCGAGGCGTCAGCCGGCCGTTGAAGTTTCAAAATTTCGGCCGGTCAACAACACGAATCCAACCATAATCTTGATCCAACTTTGAAAAAATCTGTTTCGGTTTTTTTGGATTATTTTGAATTAAATACAAAATTCTATTTTTTTAACATTTTAATTATCAGTTTGATTTTGCCAACTGTGTAGCTATTCTGCACATCATAAGACAAAGTGATCATATCATCATTAAAATCAAAATGAAGTGTTGCAAAATTGATGCTAATGTTGTGACACGATTATCGTTTTCTTTCCAAACGTTGCAATATCATCTTCGATCTTACAAAAACTTCAAGATTTGGGATATTTTTCATTAAAATAAAGACATTTAACTAAAAAACCGGAGAAATTTTGAATTAACAATTAAATTTCAGTGCATTTAACTAGTTTTTTCCTGCATTTATTGCTAACCTGTTATCCGTTTTTCAGATCATATCAAGCAAATCCCCATTATGAAGAATTGGTTAACTTTCGCAGCTTATTTCTGGAGACAGCAACATTACGGGATAAGCTGCAAAACATTAAATAAAACTTTTTAGCAACAGTTACAGCAAAATTGTTAGTATCATCAAAAGTAACACAGCAAGTTTTCTTATCTCCAGAAATCAGCTGCTGAAGTTCGGCAAATTTCCTAGGGGGATTTTCTTGATATGATCCGATTCCTCCTTCTCCTTGAAACCAACGGCAGCAGGACTTATATCTTGAACTATACGCCTACTCAGTCACGTACCTAGCCTAAGCACACCCACTTCCTGAGTTAGACCCAAAACCATTTGAGCCATAACCCTCGGCGGAGCACTTCTTGTTCCATCCCTTACTTTTCTTTGATCCGCTCTGGTTTATTTCCGAAATCCAATTTTAAAGTGGTGTGCGGGAGGGTAGCGCTATACATCAATTTTTGAATCATGGAAAGATATTCTGCAGAAAGTTTGCAAATTTATTCATATTCATGATCCACTCATCAAAAACAATCCAAATTCCTTCTACTGTAAGAAAGTTTAAAAATAAAAATAAAAAATAGACCTAAGCTTTACTCAATCTATGGAAGGCTTGTAATGGCCAGTCTGCTTCCGATCCGCTCACCAAATTTAGCGGATTCCAGCACAAGTACAAAAACAAATCGTCAACTACATTATACATTATACTTTACGCAGAAGTACTACTACAAAAATTATCAAAAATTCTACTTATTTTTTAATTTTTACACACATATATATAAGATTCCAAGTAAACTGCATCCTGTCCACTCACACAGAATGAGCAGGAGCTAGCGAAAAATCTGTCATTAAAATGTTTTTTGAATGCTTTGAGCTAGGACAAACAGTGGCATTTTTAAAATTATAAAATCAAAAAATTTTAGCTAAATTCATCTCAATGTTTTATTCTAACATCTGCCCAGTTTGGGTGAGCGGACCGGAAGTAGTGTACATGGCAGCTTATATGTGCAACAGTTCAAAAATTAAGTAGAATTTTTAATTTGCTACCACGTCTCATTCTTATGTAGCAGTTCTACGTAAATTATAATGTAGTTGACGCTAGAAAAATATTTTTAACTTGTACTAGAATTCGCTAAACTTCGGTGAGCGGACGGTAAGCAGACTGGCCCTTACATGGCATTACAGATTGAGTAAAATTTAGGTAAATTTTTAAATTTATATTTTTAGAATTTCTTATAATACAAGGAATTTGGCTTGTTTTTGATGAGTGGATCATGAAGACGACTAAATTTGCAAACTTTCTGCAGAACTCTTTCCATGACTCAAAAATTGGTGTGCAGCGCTACCCTCCCGCACACCACTTTAACAGTGGATTTCGGAAATAAACCAGAGCGGCTGGAATAAAAGTAAGGGGTGGATCAAGAAGTACTCCTCCCAAGGATCATGACTCAAAGGGTTTCGGGTCTGACTCAAGGAGTGGGTGTGCTATGGGTACATACGTCACTAAGTCACTACTGGAATGTCTATGGCACTGTATTCTAATCCGAGGAAGCTCGAATTTGCATTTTTCACGCTTGCAACCCCTAACGCAAAAAGTTTTTCGATTCCAGATTCTCGAGCTGTTTGAATTCAGCCTGGTATATGATATATTAACAAGAGTGTATGTACCTATAATAACTAAGGGACTTTTCGCGCAGCTAGTTAAACCAAGAGTACATAATGATAAGAGTATGACAAGCGTCACACTCTATGCAGTGAAGGTCAAAACTATGCTATGCGCGCTATCGGCTGACCCCCCCCCACGAATTGACCCCCTCTCACACCGCCCCTATATGGGTACATAGTTCCAAACGGGGGTCGCTCACTCGCTTAGCATGCTTTCTACATACACGCTAAAACCCCCTTCCCAAATTGGGCCCTTTTAATTTCAGCGTGTAATTATGCAAAGCAGTGAGCGACCCCCGTTGGACCACGGTACCCATATAGAGGCGGTGTGAGAGGGGGTCAGCCGATAGCGCGCATAGCATAGTTTTGGCCTTCACTGCATAGAGTGTTAGGCTAGTCATACTCTTATCATTATGTACTCTTGGTTAAACTAGTTAAGAGCTAAAATTAGCTCAATCCTTTTTGAGCACAGGGTTAAAACAGTTAAGCAGTTTATTTTAACTCGCGTGCAGGGTTAAACAAGTTAAAAAATTTTAACACTACCTTTTTCACTTACGCGCGTAAAGGGCCTAAGAGCGTTACAAGCCGAAATAACAATTGTCTGAACCAATGCCTGTCTTAAAATGTATGCTGAAATCGTAACCTAACCTCGGCAACAAGGATCTATCGGATCTGTTTCCAGAATCAGTCAGCCTCTAAATCCAGTAAGATTTATCCGAACACCATTGCTATCCACTTTCCTTGAAACTGTCTAAAATAGAAACAATGAAACTAAAAGCATAGGATATAACGTCGTGGAAAATGAAAGATAAATCGACAAACAGCGGTAGATCGCTTCGCCAAGAAAGGAAAGTGGTAGATATCTAAGCCAAATTTCCAAACTTTACCTATTTTTTAAAAAATTCTCAAAACTCGCTGAAAGAACCTTCTGTAGCACAGTGGCTTCTTACCTCGCGCTACAAGTGGAGGATCATGTCAAGTCTAGAGCTTGAGAAAAATCAGCTCTAGCACCCTATTTCAAAAATCCCTCCAGGGCAATTTTCCGAGATTGTCAAGGGGTGGCCGCCTGTCTGGTGGAGCTACCACAGCACCTCAATTACGTTGGACGTAATAGACGTACTGATAGCCTGATAGCCTTGTAGAATACCTCGGGTAATTCCTATGGCAATTATTTAGTGCCAGCATCCCCATTCCCTCAAAAATGCATACGTTCTAAGCTGGTACTACCCCTAACCGGAGCACCGACTGGGGTGAAGTGGCTGTAAAAAAGTTCCCTGAAACTACGTATACGGCCGGCCAACTATACGTACAAATCGTTCAAAATTGTCACTTTTTAAGGACGCCTCATTCCAGACTGGTGATCCAGTTATGTAGGAGTAGTGTCACCTTTCTTTTCTTGAAAGCAAATTTGAATTTTGAGGTGACACTGAGTAACCTCTTATGAAGTTTACCCGAGGCAATTGTCAAGTACCTATGTGACAGCACACATCCCCGAAAGGACGGCCGGGCCGCCCCTTGGATTATCTCGAATAAACACCTTGACAGATAACTCAGGCACTCGCAGGCAACTTCATGACATTTTAATTCGATGATTTTAATTTTAATGAAATTTAATTTTAATGATTTTAATTCTAGACTTGACATGATCCCCCCGGGCCCCGTTGATGCGCAGTAAGAATAAAATCGTCACTTTATACCTTATTTTATTTTAGTAAAATTTTTTTAAAAATTTATTTTTGCTATTTTGTGATAGACTTTGAAATGACTCAGTGGAAGTTTCCTTCAAAGTCGAGGTAGACCCCTCAACAATCGGACCCCGTGTTAATGTATGATTGTAAAGCTTCCAAACAATAAGAACGTATAAGTTCAAGAAACCGTGTGAACTATCCACTGTTTTAAACAAGGTGGATGGATATTCGATTTGGGCATATATAGCATCAACTAAAGACATTTGTACTGTCCAACGACTCTACCATCTTTGACAACCGTTCACAATGAGTCAGCAAAAGTCATGGGATATTACACTAGTTTTTCAAAAGCCTTCGAATTCCAGAAATTAAATTCGAAATCAAATTAGCCGGCTTCAGCTAATTAGATTATGTCATCGCTGATTGCAATGCAATAACAAAACTTGTTTGCCTCCAAATAGTGCTATATTATATTACCAAGAGTATATTACTGATTCTACTCTCTACTGTATAACTAGCGTAGCCAGAAAAAATTTTCAGGGGGGAATGCAAAAATTTTGGGGGGCCTGGAGGGCGGAACGGAGCCTCCCAGCAGATGAGAATGTTTTGTTTCGTGACCTTCGTGGAATTTTTACAGAGCATTCCTTGAAATGAAAAAATACTTAAGACCCAGCTTGTGTTCATGCACACAAATAACGCAGAGGATGGTCAAAATACACAAAATAGGGTATATATTTGGAATTCATTTTGAGGTGCGATAAACTTATTGCGCGCCGAAGGCGCGAAAAGTTTTTGAAAAATGGACGTTTTGCACATGGCAGGGAAAAATTCCTAGGGATTCTCAATTTCGAGGGGAATTCCCCCCATTCCCCCCTCCCCTGGCTACGCGCCTGATCTGTACTGTATCTAAGCTTGTACAATAGACAGCCAAAAAGCACTAAATGTCAACTTAATTAAAGAAACTTAATTGTATTTAGTTTAACTACGTATAACTAAAATAAATTTAGAAGGCGGGCTCAGTAAAGCCCGGTTCACGCTGCAAAAGATTTAAGGTTTAAAGTTTAAGGTTTAAGGTTTAAGGTTTAGGGTTTAAGGTTTAAGGTTTAAGTAGTTGGGTGGGAAGGTTTAACGTATGTCTGAATATCACGTGATTTTTATATCAGCAACAGTTTCGCCCACTCAAATAGACGGCTCCACGGATTTTAAAATTTTTTAGTTCTGTTTATAGGTAAGAGATTCTAATATGCATATAATGAAAATTATTAATTAAACCCCTTCATATATATAACTCACTGCCAAAGCACAAAAGGGAAAAAACCCAAGGGGAAGAAAGCAGGAGAAGGGAAGTAAAGCTTAAACCAAAATACAGCGTTGGAGTCTGAAAATAATTTTTAACTCAGCTGTAGTATCTGTGTTAAACCTTGGCTTAAACCTTAAACCTTAAACCTTCCAGTGTGAACACTTCGGCATGAATAAACTATGTAGTTTAACCTTAAACCTTAAACCTTAAACCATAAACCTTAAACCTTAAACCTTAAACCTTAAACCTTGTGCAGTGTGAACCGGGCTTAAACACGGTGGATCCGTGAGCCCAGACGGTTAGGATAGACCTAATAGAGGCCCGTCAACAAACCTAGGGTCAAAATTGCCGAAACGTTTTAAGCAGTAGATGTTTTTAAGGCAACTATAGCAATCCCTATGCAGCAATACAAAGTTGGAAGCAAACTGTGGGTACCAGCGATGCGAGGCGAGACGCCAAAGTTTGATACCGGCAGCGGCCCAACTTTTTGGAATGTCACACTCTTAAAAAGACTCCTGTAGAAATTACAGGAATTATTGTAGCTTTCTACAACGTGTTCCTGTGCGGTCAGTCACTAACTGAGTTTCTTGTATTCTCCACAAAAGTAACTTTTGTATTTTTACCGGGCTCTCGAACAGTAAAAATTACACGAGTTTCCTGCAGTAAATACTTAAAGGAACCTGTACTTTCTTCAACTTTTTCGCCAATTCTAAATGAGATACCGAACCTGTAGTTTTTACAAGACAAACCCGTAATTTTCCCTGATTTGACCTGTATACATAAAAACGGGGCCAGGTACGGGGGCGGTCGCTCCCAATATATTTTCCGCAGAGAGCGGCCGCTACAAAAAAATCACCCACATGATGTTGAAAGACTGAAAATTTGAAAAAACAAAAAATTTCAGTCTTCAAAAACTAATGATCACTGTCGTCCTTATATGTATACTCAGTTTGCGTTATCACCGTATCCAAATCTCTACAGAAAACCTGTAAAATCTCAGTAAAATTAATATTTCTACCAGTTAAGTACGACTTAAGTACATACATATCAGCTTAAATCACGTGTTGTCGTCTTAGCCAATTGCGAAAATGGAGTCGGAGATTAAGGGGCACTTAAGTAGCAATTAAGTGCCAATTAACTGTTACTTAAAGTCCTTGCATCAGCAAAATTTGGCTTAAAGTAGTATTAAAAGTTAAGCACCAACTAAGGAAAATTTAAGTCTCAGACCGATGAACTTAAGCTAAGTATCGTTGGTGCTTATAGTGTGCAAAATAAAGTTAAATCGGCGCAGTAAAGTGGGAATTAACTTTAAGTAACAAAATCTAATTAAAAATGCAGATAAAAAGTAACTAAAACGTCTAAAGCCTTGTTCTGTATAAGTATATTCGTACAAGTTCTAATTTTGGTAATTGAAGCAGTCAACATATTGATATTCATGACGTCAAACAATCAAAATTTGCGTGGATCTCTGAGGCCTGAAAATTGTTCATGGAGCAAGCGGATCGTTCATTTGCGGGCTGTGGGTCGGCTGTGGGCCGTAAATTTCGGGCTATGTCCAACTCACTACATCGCTACAGTCAGGAAAACACGAGTAATAGAATTACTGAAGTAAAAAACTGCTATATACAGGAACACTTTGTAGAAAGCTGCAATAATTACTGTAATTTCTGGGAATGTTTTTAAGAGTGTGACATTCTGAAAAACTAGTGCTATAGGTATCAAACTAAGACGTCTCGCCTCGCACCGCTTGTACACATTTCACTTCCAACTTTGTATTTTTTTATATTTGGACTGCTATAGTTGCATTAAAAACGTCTATTGCTTGAAACGTTTCGACAGTTTACGGCTGAGTGTGTTCTCGATCCTCTAGCCATTTCAGCCTAACCGTCTGGGCTCACCGATCCACCGTACTGAGCCCGCCACCTAAATTTATATTAGTTCAATGTAGTTAAATTAAATACAATTAAGTTTCTTTAATTAAGGGGTCAAAATCAATTGGGCACAGTTTTCGCATCATTTTCACAAGCAATATAGGTACATATGTTCTCAAAAGCAGAGACAAAACATTAGAGTTCGAAACTTAAACTGTGATAAAGAGATAAATTATACAGCTATAACGTTTGGAAAACTTGAAAATTACTGTGATTTGCCCTCATAGGTCATGTTGAGACAGAGCGGCATGAAATTTGGAGTCATCTAATATTTGATTAAATTAATTTTTTACGTTGGCTAATATTCTTAATGCTAAAACAACTACCCAAGGATATCAAGCCAAGTCCGCTTCACAGTACATTTTTCAATTGTGAACTGAGCCTTTTTCATCTAATTGTGCCCTGAAAGGTTTAACTTGCTTTAACTTTCGGATACTACAATTCAGACGCAAATTACCTTAGAAACATTTGTTCAGCTCGTCAGTAGCTATCGAATGATACCCAACTTGTCTATATTTTGGGAATTTCAAAAATTGACTTTTTATGACCTATAAGAGGATCAAAGGAGCCGACACGACAGAAAAGTTCTACCTTGAAGCATTTGCCTTTAGCTATAATATCCAGCAGGCATTGAGAGGTTTTATGTGCCCATTCCTTGGTGGACATTTGAGTGGGCAACAAAGTGAGAAATTATTAAAAGAACGTGAAAATTGAGAAAAAATGATGATTTTTTGGCAAAATTAACGAATCTATGGCAAGTTTTTTGAGAGCACTACAAATGGTAGAAATTTGCAACCTATTGTCATAAGAATTCTATGTGAGCATAGAGTGCAACTATCTATAAGCGATTTCTGTAGCTTTGCCAATCACAGGAGGCGAAAATGTTTTGCTAGTCCTGTTTTTCGTAGTACAAAAAGCACCAATTTTCCGAAATTTTGACTTTTTGAAAAATCGCCAAAAGATCCGACACTCAACAGGGTATTCCAGAAGGGATATTTGCACTCTCTGGTATGTCCTTGCCTTTTAACAAGGTTGCAGCGCTGTATCTTGCGGCCAGCGAAAAATTTTTCTGCCACAAACTTTTTTAACCTAACTTTTTCATTTTCCTATATCGCATGTCAAAGTCCGCTGAAGAGCTCTACAGAACAATTGAAGCAATATTACATAAAACGCACCTGTCTTGTTTTGAGGACCCATTAGAACTTCAAAATATGTGAAAATTCGCAAAATCGGAGATGGTCAGAAAATTTGCCAAAAAGCGACCCCCCCCCCTTAAGTTGACAATTAGTGCTTTGACTGTCTATTGTAAGCTTAGATACCGTACAAAACAGGCTTGTAGCCAGAGCGGAGGGAATGGAGGAAATTCCCCCGACACTGTGAGCCCCCCCCCAGGAATTTTTTCCCTGCCATGTGCAAAGTCCATTTTTCAAAACTTTTCATGCCTTCGGCGCGCAATAAGTTATCGCACCCATAAATGAATTCCAAATACCCTGTGCAATTGTATTTTGACCATCCTCTGCGTTATTTGGGTGCATGAGCATGTGCTGGGTCTTAAGTATTTTTCATTTCAAAGAATGCTCTGTAAAAATTTCACGAAGGTCACGAAACAAAACTTTCGCAACCTGGGAGGCTCGCCCTCTACCCCAAATTTTGTCCCCCTCCCCGAAAATTGTTTCTGGCTACGCTAGTGATACGGGATACAGTAGAGCAGAATCAGTAATATATTAATAGCACTATTTAGAGGCAAACAAATTTTATTATTGCAATGCAACCAATCAGCGACTAATCTAATTAGCTGGAGCCGGCTAATTAATTTCGCATTTAATTTCTGGAATTCGAAGGCTTTTGAAAAACTAGTATAATGTCCCATGACTTTTGCTGACTCATTGTGAGCAGTTGTCAAATATGTTACAGTCATTGGATAGTACAAATGTCTTTTAGTTGATGCTATATATGCCCAAATCGAAAATCCATCCACCTTGTTTAAAACAGTGGATAGTTAACACGTCTTCAATTTCTTACTGTTTGGAAGCTTTACAATCATACATTAACACGGGGTCCGATTGTTGAGTGGTCTACCTCGACTTCTACTGAGAAATTTCAAAGTCTATCACAAAATAGCAAAAATTAATAATTTTTTAAAAAGTTTACAAAAATAAAATATGGCATAAAGTGACGATTTTAAACGCTTTTTTACTGCGCAGCAACGGGGGGATCATGTCAAGTCTAGAATTAAAATTATTAAAATTAAATTTCATCAAAATTAAAATTAAAATCATCCAACTAAAAAGTTATGAAATTGCCTGCGGAAGTGTCTGAGTAATTCTGTCGGAAGTCTGTTTATTCGAGATAATCTAAGGGGCGGCCCGGCCGTCCTTTCTGGGATGTGTGCTGTCACATAGGTAGCTCGACAATCGCCTCGGGTAAACTTCATAAGAGGTTACTCAGTGTCACCTCAAAGTTCAAATTTGCTTTCAAGAAAAGAAAGGGGATATAACTCGATAACTACATGTGTCCTACATAACTGGATCACCAGTCTGGAATGAGGCGTCCTAAAAAGTGACAATTTTAAACGATTTGTACGTATAGTTGGCCGGCCGTATACGTAGTTTCAGGGAGTTTTTTTTGCAGCTATTTCACTCCAGTCGGTGCTCCGGTTAGGGGGTAGTGCCAGCGTAGAACGTATGCATTTTTGACGGAATGGGGATGCTGGCACTAAATAGTTACCATAGGAATTTCCCGAGGTATTCTACAAGGCTATCAGGCTATCAGTACGTCTATTACGTCCAACGTAATTGAGGTGCTGTGGTAGCTCCACCAGACAGGCGGGCACCTGTTGACAATCTCGGTAAGGTGCCCTGAGGGATTTTCGAAATAGGGTCCTAGAGCTGATTTTCTCAAGCTCTAGACTTGACATGATTCTCCACTTGTAGCTCGAGGTAAGAAGCCACTGTGCTACAGAAGGTTCTTTCAGCGAGTTTTGAGAATTTTTTAAAAATAGAGTAAAGTTTGGAAATTTGGCTTAGAGATCTACCATTTTCCTTTCTTGGTGAAGCGATCTACCGCTGTTTGTCGATTTATCTTTCATTCTCCCACGACGTTATATCCCATGCTTTTAGTTTCATTGTTTCTATTTTAGACAGTTTCAAGGAAAGTGGATAGCAATGGTGTTCGGATAAATCTTACTGGAATTAGAGTCTGACTGATTCTGGAAACAGATCCGATAGATCCTTGTTGCGAGAGTTAGGTTACGATTTCAGCATACATTTTTAGACAGACATTGGTTCAGACAATTGTTATTTAGGCTTGTAACGCTCTTAGGCCCTTAGTGTTAAAATGTTTAACTTATTTAACCTGCACGTGAGTTAAAATAAACTGCTTAACTGTTTTAACCCTGTGCTCAAAAAGGATTGAGCTAATTTTAACTCTAACTCGTTTAACTAGCTGCGCGAAAAGTCCCTTAGTTACCTGCCACTCTTGTTAGTACTAACCAGGATTTGCAGCGCAGAGGGTCATTTGTTGCTCAGTTCGCCACTGACACGTTTATAATTTATCATATTTTTCAAAGTTCTGGTTTTGTACCTCAGAAACAGTTTCAACTTTTGAAATTTTAGTGGAAACTTAGATTAAACGAAAAGATTTTTGCAGAAAAACGACTGTGTAAATATATCACCTAAAACCAAAACGTCGGGTCTCCGGCGAAAGTTCTCGACTTGTGATGGTTCCACTAAGGTAGTAGTGGGATTTGAGTAAGGGTAAAGGTATATACATTTGAGTGTATTTTTGTGTATTGATATAGTACGTGGATTTTGATCTTCTTTGATGAACTTTTGCTTCAATGTCGAACCTTCAATATTGCCAGCCCTGCCCAGTAAATTGAATAAAATTTCAAGTATCCAGTTGTCCTACAGTATGCTGGTCCGTCCCGACAGGATGTTTTGGTAATCGGTATTAATTTGTAGTCTAGTTTTTCACGCTTACATGAACGGCTTCCTTGAAGCTGCTCTTTTCAAGTTTTGTAAACGATTTTGAAGTTATAGATCCCATGTTTTAAAGGCCGTCGTCTAAGCCTCTAAACCTCTGCAGGGGACTAGTAGGTCAGAGAGTTGCCAAAGCAATTCAAAGCAATTCCAGGAGATATCTTTCGCAGGAGCATCCTCCCTGGAACTTTGGGTGTAAGGCCTCCCCAATTATAAGTTAGTGGGAAATGGTCAAATTTTCTAACACTCTCGGCTTCACTTGGCAGTTTTTATTTTTAAAATGCTATTATTTCGCAGTTTTCAACCGGAATCCGATTAGCTGAAGCCCGAGATTGGAAAGTTTTCCTTTTTCCTGCGGCAGAAATAGGCTACAACACTCAAATATATAGCTCTGGTGGATAACCGCTGATAGACGACTCAGTTGCTTCCTCATCCAAAATAAAAATACCCTCTGATCCTTGTCCGATAAAGAATAAAGATACATCTGTACTTCGAGCCAGCTAGTCGAATTTATGCGGGCTGTTACCTAATATTGAAGGTCTCTACTATTTCATTCCCACCGCCAGCAGTAAAAAAGTTTGCAATTCTAATGACTAATCGAGATATACCAGGCTGAATTCAAGCAGCTCGAAAATCTATAATCGAAAAACTTTTTGCGTTGAGAGTTTACAAACGTGCAAAATGCAAACTGGAACTTCCTAGAATATAGTGCCATAGACAGTCCAGTAGTGACTGAGTGACCCTCGGCACACCCACTCATAGAAAAATGGATTGAAACCTTTTGAGTTTTCCGGGGGAGTACTTCTTTCCGATGCCCACCCCTTAGGCCTTTTCTTGCCACATCGGAGCCGAAATCCAATATTAGGTGATGTACGGAGCGCTAGCTCTAGTACACCTTATCTTTCGAGTCATGCAACGATGTTCTGCGCAAGTTTGCAATTTACTCGTCTTCATGATCCACTCCTCAAAAACCGTCCAGATTCCTTCTATTATAAAAAATTCTAAAAATATAAATTAAAAAATTTGCCTGACTGTCGGCTTCAATCAGGTTTAGTACAAGTTAAAAATGTTACCATCCACCTACAATTTAGCACGTAGAACTACTAGGATTATCAAATTGGTTTTATTTGAAACTTTTTACACATAGAGATTCCAAGTAGACTGCATCCCGTCCGCTGACGCAGAATTTTCAGCTGTTAGCGTGAAAGCCTAAATGTCGTTGCAATGTTTTTGGAGTTTTGATCTAGGACACCAGTGTGTTTTTAAAATTATAAAATTAAAATTTAAGCTAATTTTTTTTTCTATAATTGTATTCTAACACTTGCCCATTTTGGATGAGTGGACGGAAAGTAGTGTACATGAGATCTTATAAATGTGTAACAATTCAAAAATTAAGTAGAATTTTTGATAATTTTTTGTAAGAATTTGCTAACGCCACTAATTCTTCACAATGCGTAAATTATAATGTAGTTGACGTTAGAAAACGGTTTTTAGCTTGTACTACAAACTGATTGAGCAAAATTTAGGCAAATTTTTTAATTTATATTTTTGAGTTTTTTATAATAGGAATTTGGGTTGTTTTTGATGAGTGGATCATGAAGACAGAATAATTTGCAAACTTTTCCATAGAACATCTTTCCATGACTCGAAAAATTGGTGTGCAGGCGCTATCCCCCGCACCGCACCACCTTCACTCATTGGATTTCGGAAATAAACCAGAGCGGCTGGAGAAAAAGTAGGGGGTGGATCAAGAAATACTCCACCAAGGATCATGACTCAAAGAGGTTTGGGTCGACTCAAGGAGTGGGTGTGCTATGGGTCACTCAGTCACTACTGGACTGTCTATGGCACTATATTCTAGGAAGTTTTGCATTTTTGCGCGTTTGTAACCTCTAACGCAAAAAGTTTTTCGGTATGAGTTTCCGAGCTCCTTGAATTCAGCCTGGTATATCTCGATTGATCATTAGAATTGTAGCTTTTACTGCTGGCGGTGGGAATGAAAATAGTAGAGACCTTCAATAGGTAACAGCCCGCATAAATTTCGACTAGCTGGCTCAATGCAGATGTATCTTTATTCTTTATCGGACAAGGATCAGAGGGTATTTTTATTTTGGATGAAAGCTACTGAGTCGTCTATCAGCTGGTTATCCATCAGAGCTATATATTTGGAGTGTTGTAGCCTTTTCGCCGCAGGAAAAAGGAAAACTTTCCAATCTCGGGCTTCAGCTAATCGGATTCCGGTTGAAAACTACAAAATAATAGCATTTTAAAATAAAAACTGCCAAAGTCAGAAGCCAGAGTGTTAGAAGAATTTGACATTCGCCCCACTAACTTATAATTGGGAAGGCCTTACCCAAAGTTCAGGGAGGATGCTCCTGCGAAAGATATCTCCTGGAATTGCTTTGAATTCACTTTGGCAACTCTCTGACCTACCTAGTCCCTGCAGGTTTAGAGGCTTAGACGACGGCCCTTTAAAACATGGGATCTATAACTTCTAAATCGTTTACAAAACTTGAAAAGAGCAGCTTCAAGGAAGCCGTTCATGTAAGCGTGAAAAACTAAACTACAAATTAATACCGATTACCAAAACATCCTGTCGGGACGGACCAGCATACTGTAGGACAACTGGATACTTGAAATTTTATTCAATTTACTAGGCAGGGCTGGCAATATTGAAGGTTCGACATTGAAGCAAAAGTTCATCAAAGAAGATCAAAATCCACACTACTATCAATACACAAAAATACACTCAAATGTATATACCTTTACCCTACCTCAAATCCCACTACTACCTAGTGGAACCATCACAAGTCGAGAACTTTCGCCGGAGACCCGAAGTTTTGGTTTTAGGTGATATATTTGCACAGTCGTTTTCGCAAAAATCTTTTCGTTTAATCTAGTTTCCACTAAAAATTTCAAAAGTTGAAACTGTTTCTGAGGTACAAAACCAGAACTTTGAAAAATATGATAAATTATAAACGTGTCAGTGGCGAACTGAGCAACAAAGTGACCCTCTGCTGCAAATCCTGGTTAATATTAACAAGAGTGTATAATAACTAGGGACTTTTTCGCGCAGCTAGTTAAACGAGTTAAGAGTTAAAATTAGCTCAATCCTTTTTGAGCACAGGGTTAAAACAGTTAAGCAGTTTATTTTAACTCGCGTGCAGGTTTAAACAAGTTAAAACATTTTAAACACTAAGGGCCTAAGAGCGTTACAAGCCTAAATAACAATTGTCTGAACCAATGTCTGTCTAAAAATGATGCTGAAATCGTAACTCTAACCTCGGCAACAAGGATCTATCGGATCTGTTTCCAGAATCAGTCAGACTCTAATTCCCAGTAAGATTTATCCGGAACACCATTGCTATCCACTTTCCTTGAAACTGTCTAAAATAGAAACAATGAAACTAAAAGCATGGGATATAACGTCGTGGAGAATGAAAGATAAATCGACAAACAGCGGTAGATCGCTTCGCCAAGAAAGGAAAATGGTAGATCTCTAAGCCAAATTTCCAAACTTTACCTATTTTTTTAAAAAAATTCTCAAAACTCGCTGAAAGAACCTTCTGTAGCACCAGTGGCTTCTTACCTCGAGCTACAAGTGGAGAATCATGTCAAGTCTAGAGCTTGAGAAAAATCAGCTCTAGGACCCTATTTCGAAAATCCCTCCAGGGCAATTTACCGAGATTGTCAAGGGGTGCCCGCCTGTCTGGTGGAGCTACCACAGCACCTCAATTACGTTGGACGTAATAGACGTACTGATAGCCTGATAGCCTTGTAGAATACCTCGGGAAATTCCTATGGCAATTATTTAGTGCCAGCATCCCCATTCCGTCAAAAATGCATACGTTCTACGCTGGCACTACCCCTAACCGGAGCACCGACTGGAGTGAAATGGCTGCAAAAAAACTCCCTGAAACTACGTATACGGCCGGCCAACTATACGTACAAATCGTTTAAAATTGTCACTTTTTAAGGACGCCTCATTCCAGACTGGTGATCCAGTTATGTAGGATATGTAGTTATCCAGTTATATCCCCTTTCTTTTCTTGAAAGCAAATTTGAACTTTGAGGTGACACTGAGTAACCTCTTATGAAGTTTACCCGAGGCGATTGTCAAGTACCTATGTGACAGCACACATCCCAGAAAGGACGGCCGGGCCGCCCCTTAGATTATCTCGAATAAACAACTTGACAGATTACTCAGGCACTCGCAGGCAATTTCATAACTTTTTAGTTGGATGATTTTAATTTTAATTTTGATGAAATTTAATTTTAATAATTTTAATTCTAGACTTGACATGATCCCCCCGTTGCTGCGCAGTAAAAAAGCGTTTAAAATCGTCACTTTATGCCATATTTTATTTTTGTAAACTTTTTAAAAAATTATTAATTTTTGCTATTTTGTGATAGACTTTGAAATTTCTCAGTAGAAGTCGAGGTAGACCACTCAACAATCGGACCCCGTGTTAATGTATGATTGTAAAGCTTCCAAACAGTAAGAAATTGAAGACGTGTTAACTATCCACTGTTTTAAACAAGGTGGATGGATTTTCGATTTGGGCATATATAGCATCAACTAAAAGACATTTGTACTATCCAATGACTGTAACATATTTGACAACTGCTCACAATGAGTCAGCAAAAGTCATGGGACATTATACTAGTTTTTCAAAAGCCTTCGAATTCCAGAAATTAAATGCGAAATTAAATTAGCCGGCTCCAGCTAATTAGATTAGGTCATCGCTGATTGGTTGCATTGCAATAACAAAACTTGTTTGCCTCTAAATAGTGCTATTAATATATTACTGATTCTGCTCTCTACTGTATCCCGTATCACTAGCGTAGCCAGAAACAATTTTCGGGGGAGGGGGAATGCAAAAAATTTTGGGGGCGCGGGGGCGGAGCCTCCCAGAAGTTGCGAAAGTTTTGTTTCGTGACCTTCGTGAAATTTTTACAGAGCATTCTTTGAAATGAAAAATACTTAAGACCCAGCACATGCTCATGCACCCAAATAACGCAGAGGATGGTCAAAGAATACACCAAATAGGGTATTTGGAATTCATTTTGCGGTGCGATAAACTTATTGCGCGCCGAAGGCATGAAAAGTTTTGAAAAATGGACTTTTTGCACATGGCGGGGAAAAATTCTGGGGGGTTCAGGGTGTCGGGGGGAATTTCCTCCATTCCCTCCGCTCTGGCTACAAGCCTGTTTTGTACGGTATCTAAGCACAATAGACAGTCAAAAAGCACTAATTGTCAACTTAAGGGGGGGGTCGCTTTTTGGCAAATTTTTCGACCATCTCCGATTTTGCGAATTTTCACATATTTTGCAGTCCTAATGGGTCCTCAAAACAAGACAGGTGCGTTTTGCGTAATATTGCTTCAATTGTTCTGTAGAGCCCTTCAAAGGTGACCTCGACATGTGTTAGACATAGGAAAATGAAAAAGTTAGGTTAAAAAGTTTGTGGCAGAAAAATTTTTCGCTGTACGCAAGATACAGCGCTGCAACCTTGTTGTACATGTTAAGGACATACCAGAGAGTGCAAATATCCCTTCTGGAACAATTCTGTTGAGTGTCGGATCTTTTGGCGATTTTTCAAAGTCAAAATTTCGGAAAATTGGTGCTTTTTGTACCACGAAAAACAGGACCAGCAAAACATTTTCGCCTCTCCTGCAAGATTGGCAAAAGCTACAGAAATCGCTTATAGATAGTTGCACTCTACGCATACATAGAATTCTTATGACAATAGTTGCAAATTTCTACCATTTGTAGTGCTCTCAAAAAACTTGCCACAAGATCTGCTAATTTTGCCAAAAAATCATCATTTTTCTCAATTTTCACGTTCTTTTAATAATTTCTCACTTGTTGCCCACTCAAATGTCACCAAAATGGGCACATAAAACTCTCAATGCCTGCCGGACATTATAGTAAAGGCAAATGCTTCAAGGTAGAACTTTTCTGTCGTGTCGGCTCCTTTGATCTCTTATAGGTCATAAAAGTCAATTTCTGAAATTCCCAAAATATAGACAAGTTGGGTATCATTCGATAGCTACTGACGAGCTGAACAATGTTTCTAATAGAACTATGTGTCAGAAATGTAGTATCTGAAAGTTAAAGCAAGTTAAACTTTCAGGGCACAATTAGATGAAAAAGGCTCAGTTCACAATTGAAAAATGTACTGTGAACGACTGGCTGGATATCCCGGAGTTGTTTTAGCATTAAAATATTAGCCAACGTAAAAAATTAATTTACAATATTAGTGGACCCAAATTTCGCTGCCGCTCTGTCTCAACATGACCTTGGAGGGCAAATCACAGTAATTTTCAAGTTTTCCAACGTTATAGCTGTATATCTCTGCCACAGTTTGGTTTCGAACTCTAATGTTTTGTCTTGCTTTTGAGAACATATGTACCTATATTGTGTGTGAAAATGAGCGAAATCCGTGTCTATCGATTTTGACCCCCCTTAATTAAAGAAACTTAATTGTATTTAATTTAACTACATTGAACTAATATAAATTTAGGTGGCGGGCTCAGTACGGTGGATCGGTGAGCCCAGACGGTTAGGCTAGGACTAATAGAGGATCGAGACACACCTTGCAGGGTCAAAACTGTCGAAACGTTTCAAGCAATAGACGTTTTTAATGCAACTATAGCAGTCCAAATATAGCAAAATACAAAGTTGGAAGCGAAATGTGTAGTACAAGCGGTGCGAGGCGAGACGTCTTAGTTTGATACCCGCAGCGGCCCAATTTTTTGGAATGTCACACTCTTAAAAACATTCCTGCAGAAATTACAGTAATTATTGCAGCTTTCTACAAAGTGTTCCTGTGCGGTCAGTCACTAGCTGAGCTTCTTGTATTCTCCACAAAAGTAACTTTTGTGTTTCTACCGGCCTCTCGTACAGTAAAAATTACACGAGTTTCCTGTAGTAAATACTTAAAGGAACCTGTACTTTCTTCAACTTTTTCGCCAATTCTAAATGAGATACCGAACCTGTAGTTTTTACAAGACAAACCCGTAATTTTCCCTGATTTGACCTGTATACATAAAAACGGGGCCAGGTACGGGGGCGGTCGCTCCCAATATATTTTCCGCAGAGAGAGGGAAAAAAAAGCGAGAAAAAACAACCGTAGCGTTATCACCGTATCAAATCTCTACAGAAAACTTAAAATCCGTGCCGGACACATATACAATTTACTTCAGTAATGCTGTTACTCGTGTTTTCCTGACTTTAGTGATGTAGTGAGTTGGACGTAGCCCGAAATTTACGGCCTATAGCCGAACCGCAGCCCGCAAAGGAACGACGCGCTTGCTCCATGAACAATTTTCGGGCCGCAGAAATCCGCACAAATTTTGATTGTTTGACGTCATAAATATTCATATATTGACTGCTTCAATTATCAAAATTAGAACTTGTACGAATATACTTATACTGAACAACGCTTTACAAGTTTTAGTTAGTTTTCATCTGCATTTTTAATCAGATTTTGTTACTTAAAGTTAATTCCCACTTTACTGCGCCGATTTTGTTCTTACGCTATTGCGCTATTGCTATATTTAACTTACGTAAGTTCATTGGTCTGAGACTTAAATTTTCCTTAGTTGGTGCTTAACTTTTAATACTACTTTAAGTCAAACTTCGCTGATGCAAGGACTTAGTAACAGTTAATTGGCACTTAATTGCTACTTAAGTGCCCCTTAATCTCCAACTCCATTTTCGCAATTGGCTAAGACGACAACACGTGACTTAAGCTATATTATTCTTAAGTCTATTAACTGGTAGAAATATTAATTTTACTGAGATTTTACAGGTTTTCTGTAGAGATTTGGATACGGTGATAACGCAAACTGAGTATACATATAAGGACGACAGTGATCATTAGTTTTTGAAGACTGAAATTTTTTGTTTTTTCAAATTTTCAGTCTTTCAACATCATGTGGGTGATTTTTTTGTAGCGGCCGCTCTCTGCGGAAAATATATTGGGAGCGACCGCCCCGTACTGGCCCCGTTTTTTGTATCAGGTCAAATCAGGGATTACGGGTTTGTTTGTAAAAATACAGGTTCGGTATTTTTAGATTGGCGAAAAGTTGAAGAAAGTACAGGTTCTTAAGTTTCTACAGGAAACTCGTGTAATTATGTACGAGGCGGTAGAAACCAAAAGTTACTTTTGTGGAGAATACAAGAAGCTCAGCTAGTGACTGACCGCACAGGAACACTTTGTAGAAAGCTGCAATAATTACTGTAATTTCTGCAGGAATGTTTTTAAGAGTGTGACATTCCAAAAAATTGGGCCGCTGCGGGTATCAAACTAAGACGTCTCGCCTCGCACCGCTTGTACTACACATTTCGCTTCCAACTTTGTATTTTGCTATATTTGGACTGCTATAGTTGCATTAAAAACGTCTATTGCTTGAAACGTTTCGACAGTTTTGACCCTACAAGGTGTGTTCTCGATCCTCTATTAGGCCTAGCCTAACCGTCTGGGCTCACCGATCCACCGTACTGAGCCCGCCACCTAAATTTATATTAGTTCAATGTAGTTAAATTAAATACAATTAAGTTTCTTTAATTAAGGGGGGTCAAAATCGATAGACACGGATTTCGCTCATTTTCACACACAATATAGGTACATATGTTCTCAAAAGCAAGACAAAACATTAGAGTTCGAAACCAAACTGTGGCAGAGATATACAGCTATAACTTTGTAAAACTTGAAAATTACTGTGATTTGCCCTCCAAGGTCATGTTGAGACAGAGCGGCAGCGAAATTTGGGTCCAATAATATTGTAAATTAATTTTTTACGTTGGCTAATATTTTAATGCTAAAACAACTCCGGGATATCAGCCATCGTTCACAGTACATTTTTCAATTGTGAACTGAGCCTTTTTCATCTAATTGTGCCCTGAAAGTTTAACTTGCTTTAACTTTCAGATACTACATTTCTGACACATAGTTCTATTAGAAACATTGTTCAACTCGTCAGTAGTATCGAATGATACCCAACTTGTCTATATTTTGGGAATTTCAGAAATTGACTTTTATGACCTATAAGAGATCAAAGGAGCCGACACGACAGAAAAGTTCTACCTTGAAGCATTTGCCTTTACTATAATGTCCGGCAGGCATTGAGAGTTTTATGTGCCCATTTTGGTGACATTTGAGTGGGCAACAAGTGAGAAATTATTAAAAGAACGTGAAAATTGAGAAAAATGATGATTTTTTGGCAAAATTAGCAGATCTTGTGGCAAGTTTTTTGAGAGCACTACAAATGGTAGAAATTTGCAACTATTGTCATAAGAATTCTATGTATGCGTAGAGTGCAACTATCTATAAGCGATTTCTGTAGCTTTTGCCAATCTTGCAGGAGAGGCGAAAATGTTTTGCTGGTCCTGTTTTTCGTGGTACAAAAAGCACCAATTTTCCGAAATTTTGACTTTGAAAAATCGCCAAAGATCCGACACTCAACAGAATTGTTCCAGAAGGGATATTTGCACTCTCTGGTATGTCCTTAACATGTACAACAAGGTTGCAGCGCTGTATCTTGCGTACAGCGAAAAATTTTTCTGCCACAAACTTTTTAACCTAACTTTTTCATTTTCCTATGTCTAACACATGTCGAGGTCACCTTTGAAGGGCTCTACAGAACAATTGAAGCAATATTACGCAAAACGCACCTGTCTTGTTTTGAGGACCCATTAGGACTGCAAAATATGTGAAAATTCGCAAAATCGGAGATGGTCGAAAAATTTGCCAAAAAGCGACCCCCCCCCTTAAGTTGACAATTAGTGCTTTTTGACTGTCTATTGTAAGCTTAGATACCGTACAAAACAGGCTTGTAGCCAGAGCGGAGGGAATGGAGGAAATTCCCCCGACACTGTGAACCCCCCCAGGAATTTTTCCCTGCCATGTGCAAAAAGTCCATTTTTCAAAACTTGTCATGCCTTCGGCGCGCAATAAGTTTATCGCACCGCAAAATGAATTCCAAATACCCTATTTGGTGTATTTTGACCATCCTCTGCGTTATTTGGGTGCATGAGCATGTGCTGGGTCTTAAGTATTTTTCATTTCAAAGAATGCTCTGTAAAAATTTCACGAAGGTCACGAAACAAAACTTTCGCAACTTCTGGGAGGCTCCGCCCCCTCTCCCCCAAAATTTTTTGCATTCCCCCCTCCCCCGAAAATTGTTTCTGGCTACGCTAGTGATACGGGATACAGTAGAGAGCAGAATCAGTAATATATTAATAGCACTATTTAGAGGCAAACAAGTTTTGTTATTGCAATGAACAATCAGCGATGACCTAATCTAATTAGTGGAGCGGTAATTTAATTTCGCTTTATTTCTGGATTCGAAGGCTTTTGAAAAACTAGTATATGTCCCATGACTTTTGTACTATTGTGAGCAGTTGTCAAAATTTACAGTCATTGGATAGTACAAATGTCTTTTAGTTGATGCTATATATGCCCAAATCGAAAATCCATCCACCTTGTTTAAAACAGTGGATAGTTACACGTCTTCAATTTCTTACTGTTTGGAAGCTTTAAATCATACATTAACACGGGGTCGATTGTTGAGTGGTCCGACTTTGGAATCAAAGCATACAAAATAAAATTATAAAGTTAAAAATAAAATATGGCATAAAGGACGATTTTAAACGCTTTTTTACTGCGCAGCAACGGGGGGATCATGTCAAGTTAGAATTAAAATTATTAAAATTAAATTTCATCAAAATTAAAATTAAAATCATCCAACTAAAAAGTTATGAAATTGCCTGCGAGTGTCTGAGTAATCTGTCAAGTTGTTTATTCGAGATAATCTAAGGGGCGGCCCGGCCGTCCTTTCTGGGATGTGTGCTGTCACATAGGTACTTGACAATCGCCTCGGGTAAACTTCATAAGAGGTTACTCAGTGTCACCTCAAAGTTCAAATTTGCTTTCAAGAAAAGAAAGGGGATATAACTGGATAACTACATATCCTACATAACTGGATCACCAGTCTGGAATGAGGCGTCCTTAAAAAGTGACAATTTTAAACGATTTGTACGTATAGTTGGCCGGCCGTATACGTAGTTTCAGGGAGTTTTTTTGCAGCCATTTCACTCCAGTCGGTGCTCCGGTTAGGGGTAGTGCCAGCGTAGAACGTATGCATTTTTGACGGAATGGGGATGCTGGCACTAAATAATTGCCATAGGAATTTCCCGAGGTATTCTACAAGGCTATCAGGCTATCAGTACGTCTATTACGTCCAACGTAATTGAGGTGCTGTGGTAGCTCCACCAGACAGGCGGGCACCCCTTGACAATCTCGGTAAATTGCCCTGGAGGGATTTTCGAAATAGGGTCCTAGAGCTGATTTTTCTCAAGCTCTAGACTTGACATGATTCTCCACTTGTAGCTCGAGGTAAGAAGCCACTGTGCTACAGAAGGTTCTTTCAGCGAGTTTTGAGAATTTTTTAAAAAATAGGTAAAGTTTGGAAATTTGGCTTAGAGATCTACCATTTTCCTTTCTTGGCGAAGCGATCTACCGCTGTTTGTCGATTTATCTTTCATTCTCCACGACGTTATATCCCATGCTTTTAGTTTCATTGTTTCTATTTTAGACAGTTTCAAGGAAAGTGGATAGCAATGGTGTTCGGATAAATCTTACTGGAATTAGAGTCTGACTGATTCTGGAAACAGATCCGATAGATCCTTGTTGCCGAGGTTAGGTTACGATTTCAGCATACATTTTTAGACAGACATTGGTTCAGACAATTGTTATTTAGGCTTGTAACGCTCTTAGGCCCTTAGTGTTAAAATGTTTTAACTTGTTTAACCTGCACGCGAGTTAAAATAAACTGCTTAACTGTTTTAACCCTGTGCTCAAAAAGGATTGAGCTAATTTTAACTCTTAACTCGTTTAACTAGCTGCGCGAAAAGTCCCTTAGTTATTATACACTCTTGTTAATATTAACCAGGATTTGCAGCGCAGAGGGTCACTTTGTTGCTCAGTTCGCCACTGACACGTTTATAATTTATCATATTTTTCAAAGTTCTGGTTTTGTACCTCAGAAACAGTTTCAACTTTTGAAATTTTAGTGGAAACTTAGATTAAACGAAAAGATTTTTGCAGAAAAACGACTGTGTAAATATAT
Organism: Trissonchulus latispiculum; assembly: GCA_030248195.1. Lineage (NCBI taxonomy): Eukaryota > Metazoa > Nematoda > Enoplea > Enoplida > Ironidae > Trissonchulus > Trissonchulus latispiculum. Next base: position 160,961 of record JASAND010017950.1, read on the forward strand.
CACCTAAAACCAAAACTTCGGGTCTCCGGCGAAAGTTCTCGACTTGTGATGGTTCCACTAAGGTAGTAGTGGGATTTGAGGTAAGGGTAAAGGTATATACATTTGAGTGTATTTTTGTGTATTGATATAGTGTGGATTTTGATCTTCTTTGATGAACTTTTGCTTCAATGTCGAACCTTCAATATTGCCAGCCCTGCCCAGTAAATTGAATAAAATTTCAAGTATCCAGTTGTCCTACAGTATGCTGGTCCGTCCCGACAGGATGTTTTGGTAATCGGTATTAATTTGTAGTTTAGTTTTTCACGCTTACATGAACGGCTTCCTTGAAGCTGCTCTTTTCAAGTTTTGTAAACGATTTAGAAGTTATAGATCCCATGTTTTAAAGGCCGTCGTCTAAGCCTCTAAACCTCTGCAGGGGACTAGTAGGTCAGAGAGTTGCCAAAGCAATTCAAAGCAATTCCAGGAGATATCTTTCGCAGGAGCATCCTCCCTGGAACTTTGGGTGTAAGGCCTCCCCAATTATAAGTTAGTGGGAAATGGTCAAATTTTCTAACACTCTCGGCTTCACTTGGCAGTTTTTATTTTAAAATGCTATTATTTTGTAGTTTTCAACCGGAATCCGATTAGCTGAAGCCCGAGATTGGAAAGTTTTCCTTTTCCTGCGGCGAAATAGGCTACAACACTCAAATATATAGCTCTGGTGGATAACCGCTGATAGACGACTCAGTAGCTTCCTCATCCAAAATAAAAATACCCTCTGATCCTTGTCCGATAAAGAATAAAGATACATCTGTACTTCGAGCCAGCTAGTCGAATTTATGCGGGCTGTTACCTAATATTGAAGGTCTCTACTATTTCATTCCCACCGCCAGCAGTAAAAGTTTACAATTCTAATGACTAATCGAGATATACCAGGCTGAATTCAAGCAGCTCGAAAATCTATAATCGAAAAACTTTTTGCGTTAGAGGTTACAAACGTGCAAAATGCAAACTGGAACTTCCTAGAATATAGTGCCATAGACAGTCCAGTAGTGACTGAGTGACCCATAGCACACCCACTCCTTGAGTCAGACCCGAAACCTTTTGAGTCATGATCCTTGGGTGGAGTACTTCTTGATCCACCCCTTACTTTTCTTCCAGCCGCTCTGGTTTATTTCCGAAATCCAATATTAAGGTGGTGTGCGGGAGGATAGCGCTGCACACCAATTTTCGAGTCATGGAAAGATGTTCTGCGGAAAGTTTGCAAATTTATTCGTCTTCATGATCCACTCATCAAAAACAATCCAAATTCCTTCTATTATAAAAAATTCTAAAAATATAAATTAAAAAATTTGCCTAAATTTTGCTCAATCAGTTTGTAGTACAAGTTAAAAACCGTTTTCTAACGTCAACTACATTATAATTTACGTGCATTGTGAAGAATTAGTGGCGTTAGCAAATTCTTACAAAAAATTATCAAAAATTCTACTTAATTTTTGAATTGTTACACATTTATAAGATCTCATGTACACTACTTTCCGTCCACTCATCCAAAATGGGCAAGTGTTAGAATACAACATAGAAAAAATTAGCTTAAATTTTAATTTTATAATTTTAAAATGTCACTGTTGTCCTAGATCAAATATTTCAAAAACATTTTAATGACATTGAGGCTTTCACGCTAACACCTGAACATTCTGAGTCAGCGGACGGGATGCAGTCTACTTGGAATCTCATAATGTGTAAAAATTCAAAAAATAAATACAATTTTTGATAATTTTTTAGTAGTTCTACGTAAGTTAAATTGTAGTTGACGCTAGAAAACTGGTTTTATTCAGGAGCAGGAATGTATAAAATGGAAACTTGTATGTTTAGAGTAGTGTGAGTCATTTCTCCATTCAGAAGCCCTATCTTCACCACAGGGCTAGCTCAGGTCTGATTTTTTTGCATTCGGATTATGCAAATTAGGTTTTAGAAACTATTTAAGCAACAGAACTGAGAGCCGTCGAGCAGTTTTCGGCTGTCAGCAATCTAAACGGTTGCAGGGTTTTGAACACCAGTGTAGCTTGGGAGCTACACATCGGTGCATTATGGAATTAGATAAGGTATACTATAGCTTGCGCTGTACATCACAAGTTCAGCCCGATATGGCAAGCATAGGCCTTAGGGTTGGGCATCGGAAAAAAGTCCCGGAAAAAAACGGTTTTTTTCCGTTTTTTTCCTTTTTTTTTCCGGAGGGTCGGAAAAAAACGGAAAAAAAGTCGGAAAAATTTAATCATTGTGGGAAGTTTTAGAAGCGTTCAAATGAAAGATTTTAGTGATTTTTCTCAAATTTTGCTCCTTTTTTCCAAATTATTGGATTTGCTTAGAGTTTGCTCTTATTTTGAAGGCAGAACTTAATTTGAAGTTTTCTTCATTTTTCATAAACTGCTCAGTTTTATGAAGTATTATTGTCAGTTTAACGAGAAACTCTTTATTATTATGGCTGAGAACAGACAGACCGACATCTGTTTACTTGCTCTAAAATCCAAAGTTGTGAAAGAAAAAATTATACACACGGGAAAATCATTAGAAAGTTGTCACTGCTCCCAGAAACTAAGGTAACTGGGAATTGTGCCCATAGTCTGTTGAAACTTCGTTTGAAAATTTTATTCGCAATTGCTTAGTTTGAATACGTTGAAAAGCTTATAAGAGTGTTCAAATGGCGTTTACATGACGAATTATTCGTTAAGACAGACTACAAATGATATAGAAACAATTTTGAGACGCCCTGGCATGATTAGGACAGCGGAAAAAAAGTCGGAAAAAAACCGGAAAAAAAACCGGAAAAAAATACTTTTTTTCCGCTCGACTTTTTTCCGGAAAAAAACCAACCCTAATAGGCCTGCTCTCCCCAGAGTTGGAAGTGGGTAGCGGGTACCCACGGGTACCCGCGGGTAATAGAAATTTTGCTACCCACATGCTACCCGCGCGGGTAGTTGCGGGTATCTCTTGTTGATGTAGTCACTAAAATCAAGGAATTTTATTGAAAAATGCTCGAAAAAAAATAGGTGAAATGGTTAGAATAATTGGTGAAAATAGTGGAATTTTAACGTCGCTAAACGTATCCAAGGGCCTACCCGGCCAAATGCGCTTTCGATAGCCGAACAATACATAATTTTCAGCAAATTCAAAATCTTGAGCATTTTTAATTTCTGGAAGATGCGTTTGATTCAATAAACTAGTCCTTAACTTTGTAATATGGGTCTTCTTTCCAAACTACATGAGTCCAACATTAATTTTTCGTTGAGATGCACCGAGGCCGGGTCCGAGACCGCTGCCTGAAAATTGGAAGTGCAAATAGGAGAATGTTCTTAAAAATTAAAAATTTTGGTATTATTTCAAGTATAGGCAAGATTACTATTATTGCTTCCATTCAAACTAATGAGAATTACAATGAACAATCTGTACCAGTTTAATTTAATTTTGACTTTAAAAATTCCAAAATTTTGGCTAAAAGTGGTCAGAAAATTACAAACGTTTGGTCCCGGCAGGCAGCGGCGCTTAACCACCGAGGTTGGCATCGGTCCCCAAGCCCTGGTGCATCCCTAATTAAATGTATAGTATTTTAAATTTTTAAACTTTTCAAAAAGTTTTGGTACTTTTTTGAAAACTTCAGCAATTTGGGTGAATTTCCATATTTCGAAAAATTCAACACTGTTAGGTAAAGTATGTGGGTTAGAAGGTTTAATTAAATAAAGTTTATTTTACACTATTGGCATTTTTTAATAAATTTGATGGCATAGTAATCATACCTATAGCATTCGAAAAATTTTGCGGGTATCTTGCGGGTATCAGTTGGCTGCGGGCCGCGGGCCAGTATAAAATGCAGACGCAGACGCAGACGCAGACCAGCAGACTGGGGTATAAAACGCAGACTTTGATGCAGACGCAGACTCGGGTATAAAAAGCAGACGCAGACCGTACTAAAAGTATAAAATGCAGACTTTCTTGCAGACTTGCAGACTAGGGTATAAAAAGCAGACCGGGGTACAAAATGCAGACTTTTGAGCAGACTTGCAGACCCGGGTATAAAATGCAGACTTTTGAGCAGACTTGCAGACCCGGGTATAAAATGCAGACTTTTGAGCAGACTTGCAGATCAGGGTATAAAAAGCAGACCGGGGCACAAAATGCAGACTTGCAGACCCGGGTATAAAATGCAGACTTTTGAACAGACTTGCAGACCCGGGTATAAAATGCAGACTTTTGAGCAGACGTGCAGACCAGGGTATAAAAAGCAGACCCGGGTATAAAATGAAGACTTTTGAGCAGACTTACTGATCCTGATACACATAAAATGCAGATTAGGCTATAAAATGTAGGCCAGTCAGCAATTAAAGCAGGCTCCGGTATAGGAATGTATTACGTATTGGTTTTGCAGATTTTGGTGTAAAATATGCAGCATGGTCGGTAATAACCAGATGCCGGCATATATAATTAAAATTTAATTTAATTTTATTGCATTATATAAATGTCTACTTTTCTGACAATGTACATATAGCAAGGTTAACAAAAAACTCAAAAATCGAATTTTTGCTGCCATTTTCGCAAATGAAGTCCGATCAAAATAATTTTGGTATATATGTAATCAACTGGTAATGATCCTCTCCATACGGTGCAAGTTTCAAGCCGATAGCCCTTGTGTAGCGAGAGTAAAAAATTTGTGATCTTTTGTTAACGAATTCACTAAAATATCAGACAGGAAAATTTGGCATTAGTTTTACTTCAAACCAGGATCAGGATCAGGGTCCATTTCAGGATTAGGATGAGGATCGGGTGACTAAAACAGGATCCATTTCAGGATCGGCTTATAACTTCAGGATTTGACTTTGGGGTGGATCCTGAGTTCAGAATCAGGTGTCTAAAACAGGATCCATTTCAGGATAAGTTACAAGGCGATCCTGAACTCAGGATCCATCCCTAACCCGATCCTGAACTCAGGATCCACCCCCTAAGTCAAATCCTGGCCGATCCTGAAATGGATCCTGTGTCTAGTCACCAGATCCTGGTCCCGATCCTAATCCCGATCCTGGTTTTAGTAATCTCCTTTGTTTTCATGTAGCTTTATCCTACTTATCCTTTGTTTTCATGTAGCTTTAGCTCACTTATATGATCATGACCTCCCCTTGGGTCCGGAGGGTCGGAGTCATGACTAACAGCCGGTTACTGGGTCAGACGGGTCTGAGGTACCTAAACACATGTGCCATATAGGCTTTCGGCGTCGCAGAGCTCCAATTTGGCGTTAGCTTTGCTGTAGCAGCCACCCCGCACCTTTTTACAAAAAGTTGTGGGCGATGTTTTTGCGAAAAAATACGCAAAATAATCTACCACCGTGGGCCAGCCCAGAGGTCATGACAAGGTTTCGAATACATGGCTAGATAGTGCAGAGTGTGGACATGCTACATGCAGAATATAGGTTAGCTAAGCGAAATCCGTTGTGAGGAATAGCAAAATATTCAATTTTGGTCCGGAGTTGTCCAAGGATCGGTTTTAGGGTGGGTCGACTGTTTTGGATAGCCTGGTTAATGGAGTTAGGCCTCGGCGGATACCGGGCCTGCAAATCTGCTCAAAAGTCTGCCTTTTATACCTGGGTCTGCTTTTTATACCCCAGTCTGCAAGTCTGCTCAAAAGTCTGCATTTTATACCCGGGTCTGCTTTTTATACCCCAGTCTGCAAGTCTGCTCAAAAGTCTGCCTTTTATACCCGGGTCTGTTTTTTATACCCCAGTCTGCAAGTCTGCTCAAAAGTCTGCATTTTATACCGGGTCTGCTTTTTATACCCCAGTCTGCAAGTCTGCTCAAAAGTCTGCATTTTATACCCGGGTCTGCTTTTTATACGCCAGTCTGCAAGTCTGCTCAAAAGTCTGCATTTTATACCCGAGTCTGTTTTCAGGTCTGCGTTTTATACCCGAGTCTGCGTCTGCATAAGTCTGCTAAGTCTGCTGGTCTGCGTCTGCGTCTGCAGTTTATACTGGCCCGCGGGCCGCGGGGCGGGGCGGGGCGGGTACCAGCTTGCGGGTAGCGGGGCGGGGCGGGTCGCCAAAAAGGTACCCGCTTCCAACTCTGGCTCTCCCTAATGAGAGAAGTCAAGTGAAATTGTAAACTAAACCTGGAGCTTCAACGCTTTAAAGGAGCTTCCAAAAAACTGGAATGCTGGAATCCGCTAAACTTCGGTGAGCGGATCTGAAGCAGTCTGGCCATTACAAGCCTTCTATAGATTGAGTAAAATTTAGGTCCATTTTTTATTTCTATTTTTTAAAATTTCTCACGGTAGAAGGAATTTGAATAGTTTTTGATGAGTGGATCATGAATATGAATAAATTTACAAACTTTCTGCAGAATATCTTTCCATGATTCAAAAATTGGTGTATAGCGCTACCCTCCCGCACACCACTTTAAAATTGGATTTTGGAAGTAAACCAGAGCGGATCAAAGAAAAGTAAGGGGTGGAACAAGAAGTGCTCCTCCGAGGGTTATGGCTCAAAAGGTTTTGGGTCTAACTCAGGAAATGTGTGTTCTAAGGCTACGTTCGTGACTGAGTGGGTGTATAGTTCAGGATATAAGTCCTGCTGCCGTTGGTTTCAAGGAGAAGGAGGAATCGGATCATGTCAAGCAAATCCCCCTAAGAAAATTGCCGAACTTCAGCAGCTTATTTCTGGACATAAGACTTGCTATGTAATGTTACTTTGGATGATTGCTGTAACTGTTGCTAAAAAGTTTTATTTAATGTTTTGCAGCTTCTGTGTTTTTTTTCGTCGAAACTTTTTGCGAACTTTTACGCAGTCCTCCAAAATTTTTTGCGGAATTTCGCAAAAAATTGCGAAATTCTTATTTTTTAGTTTTTTAAAGATAACTAACGAATTTTAGTAATTTGGGTGTATTTATTAAACACATTTTTACCATTTAAGGCATAGTATTAACCAAGAAATAGCTTTTTCTAAAGCCGAAGCATGTGTATATACATGTGTATATAAGTATAAATAAACAAGAAATAAAAATGCTCCTCTGGAGCATGAAAAAAGTAATATGGGTTGTGGTGAGGTTGTAAAATCAAGAGAGGACTAGTCTTTAAAATGCTTAATATGGGGCTAGGTTCAAAAATAGAAGAGGACTAGGTTGTGAGCGAATTAATATGGGCACAGCTTCGCCGAACAACCCATATTCGCGGTTTGTCAATGTAAATTATTATGCATATCCACGATACATTTAGTTTATAGTTCATAAATAATCTACAGCTACGGTATGTGTTCGAGTTTTATTCGAACTTTTATTTTAGTAAGCGTTTTCTTCGATAAATGCTTTATACTAACCTGCGCAATTTACGTATCCATTTATACGGAAAATTTATATTCAAGAATAATTTAGGACTCTCCGACGATCTTCTATTTCCTCCGACTTGGACCAATAGCTTTAGCATCATAGCCTTAGATCTCTCCTAGTAGTAGAGCCTGCCGTAGTCCAACACAACAAAATGATGATAATTTTCGTATATATTCCTAGCTAGTCTAACAGTGCATGCAAACAGCTATATTCAATGAGTATTCAACGTTTAAATTTTTTATTGACTGACATTGATAGCTCTAAGCTAAGACGAAACGTGAAATCCCGCGAATATGGGTTGTTCGGCGAAGCTGTGCCCATATTAATTCGCTCACAACCTAGTCCTCTTCTATTTTTGAACCTAGCCCCATATTAAGCATTTTAAAGACTAGTCCTCTCTTGATTTTACAACCTCACCACAACCCATATTACTTTTTTCATGCTCCAGAGGAGCATTTTTATTTCTTGTCCTTCTGTCATTTTAAAGGATCCCTTTCCAGCAATGCGGTAATGGATACAAGGAGCTTGAACAGTGCCGTACATAGGTAGGTAGAACAGAAAACTGATTATATAAATATATAGTACCACTGAATTCTCACCTCCGCCCCAAGCTTCGGCCGCTGCTGCAACCTGTGTTTGTGGGTAGTATAAGGATAAAACTTTTTCGCCTCCCCAAAGAGTTCGACAGTATGCCCATCGTGTTCAGCGACACGGATTTACTATATGGATACCTCCATAGGGCCGAAAAATGTTGTTTTAGGCGGTTTGACCAGTGGTCAGTAGGCACTATAGACCATAGTGACCAGTGGTTAAAGGTCATTTTAAAGGTTCCCTTTCCAGCAGTGAGCTAACGCAGATAAGGAGCTTGAACAATGCAATAGGCAGGGCAAATGTGAGCAAATGGGCTTTCATTTAATATCAAACATGACCACTTTTGAAGACTTTAATTTTTGACCCACGCCGGCCACCCACCCACAGGTCGGTGGAGCCACTTTTTGTGGCTGGTATAATGACAAAACTTGATAGCCTCGCCAAGGGCTTTCACTAGATACCAAACATGACCACTTTTGAAGACTTTCATTTTTGACCCACACCGGACCCACTGTGGGTGGGGCACCCACCCACAGGTCGGTGGGGCCACTTTTTGTGGGTGGCATAATGACAAAAGTTGATCGCCTCACCAAGGGCTTTCATTTGATACCAAACTTGACCACTTTTGAAGACTTTCATTTTTGACCCACACCGGACCCACTGTGGGGGGGGCACCCACCCACAGGTCGGTGGGGCCACTTTTTGTGGGTGGCATAATGACAAAAGTTGATCGCCTCGCCAAGGGCCTTCATTTGATACCAAACTTGACCACTTTTGAAGACTTTCATTTTTGACCCACACCGGACCCACTGTGGGTGGGGCACCCACCCACAGGTCGGTGGGGCCACTTTTTGTGGGTGGCATAATGACAAAAGTTGATCGCCTCGCCAAGGGCTTTCATTTGATACCAAACTTGACCACTTTTGAAGACTTTCATTTTTGACCCACACCGGACCCACTGTGTGGTGGGGCACCCACCCACAGGTCGGTGGAGCCACTTTTTGTGGGTGGCATAATGACAAAAGTTGATGGCCTCGCCAAGGGCTTTCATTTGATACCAAACTTGACCACTTTTGAAGACTTTCATTTTTGACCCACACCGGACCCACTGTGGGTGGGCGCTGTAGGTCAGGGGTCACATCCACCGACCTCAGCAGTATGCTCATCGTTTTCAGCGACCCCGATTTACTATATATGGGTACCACCCCAAGGCCGAAAAACGCCATTTTTAGTGACTTTTAGGCCATTTCTAGTAAAAGTGGGACTTAGAAACTTTTCGCCAAAACAGGCCAAAAAATGCAAAGTTTGGGCCCATCTCCTGAAAGCTAGGGAGCAAAATTAAAAAAAAATCCCCCTCGTTACTTTATGCACCCCTACTGGTAGTTTTCAACAAAAGATACTAGACCTCTCCAGCTTCTACCCAGTTCTAGAAAAGTGTGACCAAAATTTGCGAAAAATAGCGAAAGTCCGACTTTGGGACCTTGGCACAGAGCCAAAATTGGCCAGGTGCCAAAATGACCAAAAAAAGGTAGCATGGGGGGATCCTGTCTACCAACATATAATAGTAGTATGGTGCCAAAATGCCCACATCGTTCCAACACTTCGCCGTAAAATGCATTTCCAATAAGCGTTATTCACCGAGAAAAAAAAACAAACGCACGGTAACTATCGCCTAGTGCAAAAATTCGAAGTTTCGAATTCGAACCAAAAGTATGGTGGTACTTGTAGTACTACTCGAGTTGTTTACGATGGTAACCTTTTTACCACTCCCGGACCTCTAATTAGCTGGCACCAGGCCAACACGGTCTCCAGGGGGCCGCGCAGACGCCTTTTTACCCATATTATGTAGGGGCGCTATCGCGCCCCTACATAATATGTATACATAAGAATTAATAGTGAAGAGACACTCGGGGGTCTGGGGGCGGAGCCCCCAGAAGCTGAGAAAATTTTGTAAACCAGAGGAAAATCGAAAATCCTTAGTGGAAAAACTAGGAAAATCCTTAGTAGAAAAAATAAAGTTTAGTTTCGGCAGGCAGTAAAATCCTAAAATATAAGCAAACTGCTAAAAGGCAAGAATTGTTAAAAAATATGCTTTGACAAATTTTTTATCGCTAAAAGAACTTCATTGCATAGCTGTCACTATGCATTCTAACTCGGCTAAGATTAAAAGGTGTCTACGTATAGAAATACGCGCCGAAGCCGCGAAATTTTTTGAAAATTTGCTTCAAAAAGTATGTGAAATACGTTTAATTTTCATCTGAGACAACTGAAAATTTCTGCTCAAGGCCAAAAATTTTTGCGGAACTTTACGCAGAGCTCCGAAAAAAGTTGCGGAATTTTCAAAAAAAGTGCGGAATTTCGCAGGTTTTTTCGCAAAAAAACACAGTGCAGCTTATCCCGTATGTTGCTGTCTCCAGAGATAACAACTGCTGCTGAAGCTAACCAATTCTTCTTCTTCTGTGGCGGCCGGCGGACGAATCCATATGGGGAGTCTCCACCTCCAAGCCCAGCACTCGTCTTAGCAATGGGGTCAGAAGGGGAACCTCGGAATAGGGCCAAGTTAGGGACAGCCGGAATGAATGGCATATTGGACCCACAAGCTCGGTACATAATTTAAGGACCGGAGGCTTCCAACTCCAACATGACTGACGGTAAAAACTGAAGGGAAGGATCAGCCATGCCCCGCGAAATTGTATACCATTTATCGCCGTTGACCAGAGGGATGCCAGGGGACACCTGTGGGATCTCCATTTGATGGGGTCCATATCCATCGGATTTCCCGCGGAGGCGGTACCATTGCCCCCCTAACCATTTCTTCACAGTGGGGATTTGCTTGATATGATCTGAAGAACGGATAACAGGTATGCAATAATTGTAGGAAAAATGTAGTTAAATGCACTGAAATTTAATTTTTAATTTAAAATTTCTAGGAGTTTTTAGTTAAATGTCTTTATTTTAATGAAACATATCCCAAATCTTGAAGTTTTGATAAGATCGAGGATTATATTGCAACGTTTGGAAAGAAAACGATAATCGTGCCACAACATTAGCATCAATTTTGCAACACTTCACGTTGATTTTGATGATGATATGATCACTTTGTCTTATGATATGCAAAATATGTAGCTACACAGTTGGCATAATCAAACGGATAATTCAAATGTTAAAAAATTAGAAATTTGTATTTAATTCAAAATAATCTAAAAAACCGAGACAGAGTTTTTTCAAAGTTGGATCAAGATTATGGTTGGATTAATGTTGTCGACCGGCTGAAATTTTGAAACTTCAAAGGCCGGCTGACGCCTCGATGGCGACAAACGGCCGACAGGCTGTCCTAGGCCGACAAAACAAGTAATCAATCAGCTTATAAAAATGTATCCGCACGATTTCAAGGCCAATTTGAAGAAGAAACTGGTAAACCAGAGTTGGACGCGGTCGCGGGTACCCGCGGGTAACCGCGGGTACCCGCGGGCGGTCGCGGTCGTGGTCAAATTTTCTTGACCGCAATGACCGCAAATTTTTATCAAATCGTAGCAATTTAGGCCAATTTGTAGTGACAATTCCCAATTTTTTCAAATTTTTCCTTTATTAGTAGCCTCATTGGACGAACTATCAGCTTCACATTTGCTGTTTATTTTATTTTATTTTGGTAGAACGTTTTCGTGGTTGGATAGGTAGGTAGCATAAACTTTCAGTCTTTACAGTAGTTTCGCGTTTTTAATTTGTTTAACACCTTTTTGTCTAATTTCAATTTTGTAAATTTATTGAATTTATATAGGTTTCTGTTTGTTTCAATGTGCTAGCAGCAAAATTCAAAAGATTCAAAAAATTCAAAAGCACTTCCACTCCGCGGACCGCGACCACTATCTAATCTTTTCTGAAATTTGCATCTTTTTCTTCATGTCACAGTTGACAGGAGCGCTAATTAATACCTCTTCCTGATAATAAAAAACAGGATTTTCAATTACGAGCATTAGTATTATACATAGATTAGTATTAGATGCCAAATGAAAGGTTTTTGCGTTGGAGGTTTTTACGTTGGCTAACTAGGTTTCAATCAGTTCAGTTCAATTCAATTCAATCAATGTGTTCTGAAATTTTCAATCAATGCCATAAGATTAGAAAAGTATTAAAGATTAAAAATGCTCGAAGGAAACCAACGCTTTAAGCAGTGTTAATAGCAGATATGCTGTCGTTCGGTTGGTTGGTAGCCTCAACCCTAAAAGTGAAAGAAAAGACCCTGCACACAGACTTCCACCAGGTATCGAACACTCCAGATGCAGCAACGAAACCAATGCTGTCGAAAAATATATATCTAAGCTGCACCAGCAACAAACGGAATACCGATTGCGGTGATGTGGCTGTAAAAAGTATTGTAAATACCTTAAAATTTGAGAAAAGTGCATTTTTGCATAGAATTAAAGGTTAACAACTCAAACTTTTGCGGTCACAAAATTAGCCTGCGGGCTGCGGTCGAGGTCGCGGGCGGTCGCGGTCACTACGGCTGCGGTCGCGGGGCGGTTGCTGTCAAGAAAAATGTGTCCATGTCCAACTCTGTGGTAAACTGCTGACATAAGAGTTTGGCCGGCCGGCCATCTGGCCTAGCGCACCTGTGGACCGGCCAGCTGGCTGACCGTCTTCCACCCTACCGATCAACAAGACTAGGTGGGATAAGGTTTGAGGATGTGTCACTCCTGTTGGGCGTTGGCCGGCGCGGCCAATGGCCGACCAAGCCATTGGCCGTTTCCCGAGAATTTCTGGGCCAATTGGCTTGGCCGGTCATTGGCCGTTGGCCGGCCAACGCCAACGGTTTGTTGTCCGTTGGCCGTTTGTCCCGTCGTTGGCCTAGCTTAGACGTATTGACTTTCACATTTACACTTGCAGAGAACTGGATGTCTTGTTCTTCTTCTACAGTTTACATTATGTTAAAAGTTTGCAAGTAAGAAATAATATGCGGAAGGGAAAAAATAAAATGCGGAATGGTAAACGGCATACTCGCAAAGGTGTAAGATTTTGAAGACCGACTCGATCTGACCCATTTCTTTGTATTGTCTATCACTCCAACGTAATGCCCACATCAGCACATGTGTAAATATTATATGCTAAATATTAATGCTATTCCTTGTCGGAAAATTATCACAACTATTCAATAGTGCTGGGTGTTTGCCGGTTTGACCAACGGCCCGCCAACACTCGAGCAACGCGTAGGCAGTCGCTTGTCATCCTAAAATTTGCCGGACAATTGGCTTCAACTCTATCCATTTAAAATATAGAAAAACAGCAAAATTTTAGCAATGTTTCGGGGTTTGCAGGAAAAATTCCCATCTTTGCTTGAAAACTGAACAGTGGCCGCCCGTTGGTTAGTAATCGGCCGTTAGCGTTGGCCGTTGGCCGTTAGCTGTTCGACCAAAGTCCGGCCAAGCCGACTGGCTTGGCCGACGAAAACTCCAGCCAACGCACAGCACTATGTGTCACTGCCTTTGATTTTCAGCAGACAATTGGAATGGGACGAGATGAGAGGAAAACCTTTCAATGGGCTGGGACATTCCCAAAGTCACATTTCGTGAATTCAGACATTGGTTCCACTGTGTTAATGGTTCGCTTTTTTGCAAAAAGTACGAAAAATCAACATTTTCTCGGCGGGGCTGGCCGGTTCAGCACCTCCAATGTGCAAGCTGGTTGTGCCTTGTTTTACGCAATACTTTTGTTTCGTTTCGTGTCGCAAGTTCGAGTAAATTTACTAATTGTATGGATTCTAGTGATTCAAGGCAGAATCGCCTGCAGAATTGAGTTTGACTTCAGAATTTAGTCTAACTATTTCAGTTCATTCTAACGCCAAGACCGTTTGAATGATCATTATTATTTCTGGTTCTGAAACTGATCTTGTTATATTAAATTTTTAAATTTACTATTTCTATACTAATTTTACAGTTTTATCTTCCATACAACACTTACATTGCTCAGAATCCTCTTCACTTATACTTATATAGGCACATAACGTACGCTACACGCATACAAACGAGTCCTGAAAGTTGATGTGTAACAACGCGTAACACTGAATTTGTAGCTACCGTAATCCTTCTTAGATTGTTTCACTGTTGTACATTACAACGTCGTCGTGCACAGAAAAAGATATCGTAATCTTAGCCATTGTTTGAAGGTCAGGGATTGTAAGTACAAACCTGTGGTTGTCGCATACAAAATCTGAGTCTGCATTTTCTGGGGAAAAACGTCTGCAGTGAAAAAATGAATATATGCTTTGGAGCTGTTTATTTTTTTATACTTTCCTCAGACATTTTCTCCTATGCGCGGACTGCGCAGACAGGATGAATTTTAAAGAAAAATTGGGAACAGTCAATAACTTTTCAAAAATTGCATAGGTAGATAGGTAGGTAGGTAGCAACTGGGATCTTTAAAAAATATCTGCATCTATTCTTTGTGTATTGCAAAGGCACACATGCAGTTTATATGTTGCGCACAGGGGAAACTCTTAATGCTTTATGCATCATATATGTTATATAGGTGTTTTTTCTAGTACAGTCTAGTGAAAATGTAGATAGGAGAGCTTTAGAGTTGTAGGATTGCTCAGTCGGTTTTTTTAGTATACACTTTGGTAGGGGACTATTTGTACGTTGTCTGCAGATAGTTTTTGTGTCCCGTTTTTTACTGCGTATGTGAGCTGGAAAATATAGGGGAGAATTGATAAATTTTCCGTTGCACTAGGAGCGGAGTGGGTCTTTCAAAAACAACTGCTGGTGTATACTTTTAGTTTGTTGCGCGGCGTTGCTGAAAAATGTCTGTCTGCCCTATATACGCCGTCTGGTTTATAGTCTCTCTCTCTCTATCTCTCTCTTGTGTGCAAATGTGCTAAGGGGTTTTTTTATACTTTAGTATATAGCACATGGGTGCCTTTTAATGTAGGTAGGTGTATAGTAGTTATAGGTACGTTTGGTATTATAGCGTCTTTTATAGTAGATAGATAGACGTATTGCTTAATGTTATAGTCGTAGTCACTGCCAGGCACCTCTTGTCTAGCCGCACTGGGTTGTTCCATTTTCCGACCGTTGCATATCTCTACCACCACCACCACTACTACTACTACTACTACACTTGGCTGACTACAGTATTCGATTGACACCATAAGTGTGGTTAGTTTCAGTAGGAAGTAAACTTGGAGTGCAGGGTAGGCTGTGCAGTCTTAACAACTGCTGCAGTGTCGTATACATACATTAACAAGGGTACCGGTTCTTGAGGGGTCCTGTACCAGTTTTAGGCCGAATTTTACCTGCCCTTGTACCTTATGCCAAATTTGGGGGGAGGGTCCAAGCAGAAAAGGTTCTTGAAAAAGTACAATTTTTGCAAATTTTAAGCAAAATTAGCGTTAAATTAGCTATTTTGTAACCATTTTAGAGCAAAATAAGCAGTTTTCCGCGATTTTTGGAAACTTTTCAAAATTTTAAAACTTTCTGGCTATTTTTGGCTAAAATTTTTATTAATTTTTATTTTGACCTGCCTTTTCTGGCACTGTCCCGTGCCCCTTGGCCCTGGTTTTGGTAGCCCTTGTACCGAACTTCCAATTTTTGAGGGGTCCCGTACCCCCCCATAACCCCCCCTTGTTAAAGTGTGGTCGTATACCTACTGTTTTGCGTGACACTTTTCTAGTGCTGTCATTGTACAGTTACAGAAAGAATTTTCCATAGAAATATAGAGGTGGCCGGGCGTACCCTTAATATGGTAATATGGTAATGTAATATGGTTAGTAATTTTTGAAATTCTTTTTCGCAACTTTCTTCTCCCAAATTAGCGGTGTGATGACTAAAACCAGGAACTGGACTAGAAATGCTGACCTACAACCTTGCTATGACCTAATTTTATTAATAGGAGCAGGAACTAGACTTCGAAAACAGGAATAGGATCATGATTTCTACAGCCTCAAGCATATATATACCCTTTTCTTTCATTGATTCCGAATTTCTGAATCTTTCTAGCAATAACCTTACACTTTCTTAAATTTAGACTTGAAAACTCGCGATTGGCTGTTGACTATTACCAAGAGTACATAATACATATGTATTATGTACTCTTGCTATTACTTAGTACGGCAATAAACTATTCCGAAGGTGTCAGCAGATTTCGGGAAAGTGTAACGCAGAAACGGTAAAACATATATACACCCGAAAGGGTACCACCACCTTAAGTAGTACCTAAGTTTTCAAACCTCAAAGCCTGTATATGCTCGAGCCTGTTCCTGACATAAAACTTCTGTTCTGTTTCTGAAAATATATACCCTTCTCTTGTTTCTGTTCCTAAAACAGGGAAGCATCGCCCGTCTTGATGTCTACCGGTCTAGAGGCCAGGCATGTGCAGGAGGGGAATTTCTGGGGGGGGGGTGAACCGGCGGCCGGAGGCTTCGGAAAAACCGGATTTGTTCGGTTTTTTGCGCAAAAAAGCGGAAAAATCTGGATTCTGGGGGGAGGGGTGAGAGACCCCTCGGGACGGAGTGAGCTCCAGGTCTGGGGGGGGGGAGTGAAGGTGAAACCCCCAACCTTCCCCAAGCATATGTATGCTAGAGACTCCTTCTGGCTATTTGGTTGCGTTGTTTTTCCTAATCCTGGAATATATCTCTCATCTCGTTGATTATCGATTCTTCGATCCAGCACTGATGGGGAGGTTTCTCTGAGCAAAATGTTGACAGCTTTCAGGGCAATTAGTGGGTATAATAAATATCTTGTCGCTTTCTCAAAGGCTTCTCTTACCGTAAGAACTGTCAGATGTTCATTAATTTATTTTCTACGTGTTGTCTCTTTTATGATCTTTTGATATTGCACTCCTCCATGCATAGTTTTCTTTGACTTTGAAACCTGCCTACTAAATGCTTTCTGTAGCATCTTAAGTTTTTTTATCTGCAGAAGACTAAGCGGCTCGTGTGTGGGCCCCTACAGAGAACCATATATAGTTAATTAGTTAGGTAATCACTGTGGATGTTTTATAGGTATTTGTATCTATGTAAGTCTAAGCAGGTTTCTTTAGATTAAATTCCTTATTTAGATCATTTAAATTACGCCTTATTCACAAAAGAAATCTGTATACGTAGCATCTATATATATGGACCTAATGTTCAGCTGGGTATTTGACGAATTTAGTTAGCCTTCCCCTCGGTTGTCATGGCAACGTGAAGCAACAAAATCTACCGTAATCCCTTTCCACTAGCCACAAACATGTATGCATCTTTTCTGAATTTCTAAGAATATGTATGTCTCCCCGACTTCAGTTTACTTGATAGCGTCTTTGATTCGTGTTTGGTATAGTTTTTCACAAATTCTGCAGAGTCTTTTGCGATCGATACATGTATATTATGTAAGGATCATACGAAGAACGGGCCTTGTGCCGTTTACTTTGCCTTCGCGAAAGAATTCGTTTTTTTAGTTTTCGGGGTCGTTGAAAACGAAACGGTATCCTGTTTTTCGTTGGGCTAAGTTTAGATGTTAAACTGTTAGCCTATCCTAATTCCTGAGCATCCGAAAAGCTGCATTGACAGGATTTCCGATTCGCGTTCTGCGATCCCGAAAACTCTTCCAACTTCTCAGCAAAATCAGAGACAAACATTTCTGATTTTTCATGGCCTTCTTGCGAATCTAAGCATTATAATTTCGCACAGTCGAAAAATTTTGGATTCAGCATGGCCTAAAACCCAACCATAGCAAATATTAGCTTGAATAGTTGAGTAAGTTATAAATTATTTGAGCAGAAGATCCTACTTGTTTCCCGTTCAAAATCGCAATAGATTTTGTGGACGTGCTCGTGCTCTTCATTCCCGCCCTGAACACTGGGCTAGCAATAGTCGCAGTGATGACCGCCT
Organism: Trissonchulus latispiculum; assembly: GCA_030248195.1. Taxonomy (NCBI): domain Eukaryota; kingdom Metazoa; phylum Nematoda; class Enoplea; order Enoplida; family Ironidae; genus Trissonchulus; species Trissonchulus latispiculum. Next base: position 178,751 of record JASAND010017950.1, read on the forward strand.
AAATTATGTTTGTTTTTGTTCGTGCTGTTGTGGTCTAATATCTGTGCTGTATGTTTAGAAAACGAAAGAAAGCCATTTTGAAACTGAGCTACGCCTTTATATTGCAGGATCTGGTAGCTATAGATGGTCTTCTCTAACCTTCACAAGTGCCTTCGCTGCTACATTGTCACGCAATAACGAAAATGGTTCAAATGAAAAGTATTATTTGTAGTCGATTATGGCAGGTTGTTTCCGGGCAGATTTTGTAAGTTTATTGATGCCAACACTATTTCCAGAAATATTTAAATGGTCGGATTAATTTAATTCAACAGTCGACTGGACTAAAATTTTAATCATTGGTATGACGTAGGTAAGGTACTAAGCTGATTATTAAAGACTCTTTTTATTTTCCATCTGAACTTATTAGTCTGACATTTAAGCGTGTTAATTCCGGATTCCGGCTCTCTAAATTCTAAATATATAAATGCTTTTTATATTATAAGATCTTAAAAAGGAATTATATATATGTGTATTTAAATATATATATAATATATATATATATATATTTAATATAATATATATATATATAATATATATGTGTATTTGGTGTATCGCATAGGTTCCTTCGTATTAGGCAATATTCCGTATTTTAAAACCATCTCCTTAATTAAAATTATTATATACTGGTATAAATCAAAAGGAAAGCACAAGCCAAATCTTCTGTTAATATATTTTACAATATATACTTATTTTCTGCACGAATCCTTTATAATGTATGTATAACTTAAACCAAAAACTGAAACTAAAAATTAGAAAAAGAATTTAAATTTTTGTTTTGCCACACAACGACCAGCTTCAAGCTTTATGGCAGCAAAGCGCAAAAAACTGGCAGCTCAGTCGGAGCTTATAATATATTACCTTCAATTTTAATTATATTACATAATTCTGTAACTGTGTAATGTTTTAAAAATCGTTTGCCTGGTTTGGAAGAAAATAAAACAATTTTTGGTCCCGTAGGATGGTGGTTATAGTATCTTCCCGCCACGCAGCGCCCCGCTGGTTCCCGCGGGCTCCCGCGTCCTACGTTCATCTCTACACCTCCCTCGTGCAATTTCAAATTTTACTACTTTAATTTTTGAATTTAGCTTAAAATTTATGTATTTATATTGCGTATTTCATGGTGTCAACAAACTTGTATATAAATAAATATATACCTACTGGAGATGGTGTATCTAGCAGTGGAGGTATGTAACTGCGCAGGAAAACTTAGATGCGTTTTAATGAAAATCTGTTCGTATATATTTCAGTTCAGAAGATAAATTGTGCGATGTTAAGGATTCGTGCTGCCGAGCCAGGAATGCACATTCGATATTTTCAATGGCATCGGCATGACGAGTCAAAGGAGGACCATCTTTGAATGAGACCGACGGGTCATCATGGTACGAAAAGACTAATGCAGGGTATTTTTACTGGTTTTTTTCTGGGGGGAGGGGGCTTCCCGGTCCTCCCCCCGGGCCCGAGGGGGAAGAATTTTCGGGGGGATTTTGTGCAGAAATTTTCTTTTTGGCGTAGTTTGCATGGTGAGACGCAAAAAGCTCTCAAAAATGCCAAGATTTAAGCTAAAAATAGCTATTTTTACGAAAAATCTCCGGCGAAGCCGGAAAATTTTTGAAAATTTGGCTATTGTGGCAATTATTTGGGCCTCCAAAAAATCCCGGGGGGAGGCAAAAGTCCCGGAAGGGGGCAATTTCGGGGGGAAGGCATAAGCCGGTCAGACAAAGACCGGCCGGTCAAATATCAGGCGTCCATTTGGCCAGTGACAGTTTCTATAATTTATCGCCTTAAACTTGCTAAAGTCTGCCTTGAAAACTATCAAAAGTCTTATATTTTTACTTGTATTTTGGATAGCCGGTTAAAAGTGGAACCGGTCGGCCGGTGACGGCCATTACACCGCCCGGCCGGCCGGTTCACAAAAAATTGGACCGGTGGACAACACTAGTAAATTAGCACTAGTTTAGTTAAAATTTTACTGCACAGTGCGCCAAAGTGAGGTCTGTTCATAATTAAAGTAATATTGGCTGGCTAACCTCCAGCAGCTTTTAAAAGGAAATATTATCTTTTAAAATGCTTTAACTGGTGTATTATCAAGCCAATGTTCGCTCGCATTCGGCCTTATATGTAGGAAACTTTGATGTGTGTGAAGATGAGCGAAATCCGTGACTATTGATTTTGAACCAAAGCGACCGGCCCTTTTAAAGCCTCTTTCACTGGGACATAGTTCTGCAACAGGATCAGAATTCCTTTCGTTCCAAACGAGCCGGTATTAATGCCATTATTTTTATATTCAATTTTTAATTAACTAATTATTTTTAAATTTTTATAGTTTCTTTGCTGTTTGAAACCTTCGGTTGCATTGGATATTCCCAGACGTCTGCAGTCTGTCATTTGTATCCATAATTTTATTTCGCAGTCCTTTTTTGTGCCTAATCGTCCGCCATATAGCCGTGTTGAAATTTAAAATTTTCTAAAGTTTTTTGCGAGCCCAACGACGACTTTTAAATTTTTTAGTTCTCTGAACTTTTGTTGTTTATGAATGTTCTTAGATGCCGCTCTGCCAATCAAATGCTAGCATGTCACAATTACTCACACAGAGAACGGGCAAGGGGGTTACGGTAGTCCCCATATCTTTGCTCTTAACTGGTTTCTGTCTATAGGGCTCAGCCTTTGTAGTAAGCGTTTCGGTGCTGTGTAAATTTCACTTGGTCGCAATCTCATTCTATGTAGGCGTTTTCTGCTGGTTGGGGACCGTTTTTTGCGCTCGTATATACTAACTTTGATATAAAAATGGCTGTTTCAATTACAGAGCCGTATATATTTCTATCGATTTCTCATGAATTCCAGCCGTTTTTTTCAAGCTAGAACAATGGTGAACTGCCATTGGAATTTAAGTAGGGAGGGTTTCATCTCATATATTGGTCGCCGTATTTGCTTGACACTGCGGAGGCTGATAAGAATGTATGAGTATAGTGCTATTGATGGGCACCGGATATTTTTTCATATCCGGATATCCGCCTATTCTGCGTTAACGGATATACGGATATCCAGTTACCCACCTATTCCAGATTTAAGAAAATTTTTCGATTTTTCTGTGAAAATTTCATTTTTTTGTCAATTTGTTGGTACGCTGCTAATTTCTATCATAAAGCCAAGCCACAACCTTATTTGCAATAATATTTTCAGATAAATTTATGAAAAATATAAAAATTTCAATATTTTTGTCAAAAATTTGCTATATTTTCATTACTCTGTCTGACATCTAAACGGTTATCCGGATATCCGAATATTGTTCTCAAATAGGATATTATCCGAATATCCAGTGCCCATCTAGTATCTAGTATCCCATTGTAGTGCACTTCCATTTTCATCTTTATCCTGCAATTGCCCACAACCATAAATTCGTCTACTTTCATCAGTCAGAATCGTATTAGTCAGAATTTCATTAGTCAGAATTTTGTTAGTTAGAATTTCATTAGTCAGAATTTAAATTTTGAAATAATATAGGTTGAACTATCATTTGTCAGAATTTCATAAGTCAGAATTTCATTAGTAAGAATTTCATTAGTCAGAATTGCGTAAGTCAGAATTTTATTTTTCTAGTTTCTTCAAAATTTTGCACGTTGCTGCACAGTCTTAGGGCCTTTCCCGATAAAGTAGGGGGAGAGTAGAGAAGAGCAGAGCTAAAATCAACTCTTGTAGCTCTTAACACTGCCCCAAAAAGAACATTGATGATTTGCGCCATACCAAGAGTACATAATTCAACAGTTATTACGTAGTCTTGGCCATTCTGATTCTTTTAGAATTCTAAGGAAACAGTCTATCTTCATTTCCTGTCTACGCGGAACCAACACAGTTGTTGGGGAACCATTTTAAAAAGAAAGTTTTGCTCGTTGCTGATGGTTGTAGAGCCAAGACACATATTTGTGTATACTAGAAATCATTTTATAAAATTATCATCAAGATCAGCCATCTTGTTACACTTTGCGCCAAGAAGAACAGTGCTTTTTTTGCAAAATTCTGACAAACGACATTCTGACTAATCAAATTCTGACTAATGAAATTCTGACTTATGAAATTCTGACAAATGAAAGTTCAACATATATTGTTTCAAAAACCTAAATTCTGACTAATGAAATTCTGACTAATGAAAGTTTGAAAAGTTAGTTTCTGACTAATGAAATTCTGACATATGAAATTCTGACTACTGAAGATAAACCCCATAAATTTGGGTATATATATCTTCTGCTAACCTCCGCATCTAGCCACTGGAGTTTTGAGCTTTTTGAGGTCTATTTTCAATGGAAATTGAATGCAAAATTTTACCAAATTTGATTTTTAATCCTTTCATGGTTTGATTTGAATAGATTGCGTTTGAGACCTTGAAACACTAATTATAGAGACTTAAACAAACACACTCAGGCTTGATGTTCTCCACTTTTAAGTCTTTCATGAAAAGGATCGAGCTAAATTTAACTTTTTAAATCCGCTTAAGTAATTCGCGGAAAGGCCCTTTGAAATTTTTGAAGAGGGAAGGGGAAGCAGATTGCAATTCTGGCCAATTGCATTTCCCTAGATCTCCCTAGACTGGCAAACCACAGATTAGTCAGTGAGGGAATTCCTCTCGGTTGTGTTACTGGGTAGGGCGGAGCCAAAGTAACTTTCACAAGAGATCAGAAATTTGCTTGCAACAAATGCAGAAAGCATTGTGCGCGTTCGCTTGAAATCTCATGTTTTTGCTGAAAAGCGCACAAAAATTGTAGTTTTGCTAAAGATCTCCGTTTTCTGTGAACAATTCCAAAAATCGATAAATGAATACTAATTTTTTCGTTTGTTTGTATAATATGTTCAGGCGAAATTGCTTTCACAAGAGGTACTCAAGTTGGCTTTCCACAATGGTCAGTGAAATTTGACTTCTCGTTCAGATTTGCTGCCTGCTAGAGATAAATAGGGAGCCGTGCTTTCTCGCCCAGTGGGAGAGACCCGGTCAGGCTTGCTGGAACACATTTCCCGGCTGCCCCAGCCCTGCCCGCTTTGCGATGTTTTCGATCCTGCCCGGCTCGGCACGCTGAAAAATGTATTAAAAAGTGTTACCTTGATTAAAATTCAATTGAAAAATATTGAGAACTCTGCTGTTGTTTAGCAGAGCTACATTTTTCTCTTTTCAATTTGAAGTTTTAATTTTAATCCCAGCTAAGTATTTTCATATAGATCTCTTTCATAGGATTATATACCGTCGGGCCCCGCAGCCCGATCAAAGTCGGTCAGGTGTAGGCCTGGTTTGTGAAGGACAGTGTTTAGCAATAGTTAGTGCTATTTATTACAGCTTAGGCAACTCCTGGAAGCTTAAACTTGATTTTCTAGGGAAGATAATATGGAAAAAATTGTAATATCCAGAACAAAAATTTGAGTTTGCCTGATTGAACCCCAGCCCGCCGGGGCCTCCCGCTCCAACAACCGGCTCTGGTCGGTCCGGTATAGGCCCGACCTGGGGTCCGAGGCCTGCTTCAAGGCCCGGCCACACCGGTACTTATGTACCAAACTTTAGTTTTTCCTAAAAAAGTTAATAGAGTGCCTGTAATTTTACGAAAACCTCTTTTGAAGAAGTCAATTTATAAGCATAAACCTTCAAGGGCCTGAACTATAAGGTTGCCTCGGGCCGGGCCATCAAAATTTCTGCTCTGATCGACCCCTAATTTTAAAAGCTTAAAGTTTTATGTCCCTGCCCTTACTCAAAACTTTACGCCCTACCGTGTCCGTTTAAGCAAATTTTGTTGCTGTTGTCTGAAATAATAAATAGTGTTCGAGATGTCAGGAAATTTTATTTTTTGTCATCGCAGACAGTTGGCCTAGCAATACAGTCCTGGCCTCGTACGTGCTACACTTTTAGAAAAATTCCATTAGAAAGAAACTACAGGCATCACTTTTGTAGGTTAGAAATGTGGAATTGAACTCCGGCCGCGGGTACCCGCGGGCGCGGGGCAGACCGGGGTGGTTGATACCCGCAGCAGCTCGCGCGAGCCGATGCGCACTGATTTTTTCGAATTGTGGTGTTACTTTTTAACTTTAAATTTCAAAGTTTGGTAAAGTGTTTAGAGATTACCAATCAGACTGTGCTATAATTTTTGCACCTGCTTTGGTGACTTCGTCAATGTAGACTTTTGCTGCTGGTAGAAAAAACCATCTGTACAAATTGAAGAAAAAATTTGCTCTTTTAAATACTAAAGACTAAACTAAATAATAAAATACTAAATGAAACTGTACAACTTTCTTTTTTCTTTGTTCTCCAGTCTTTAACTACGGAATCCTGATTACGAAATAAAATTGTTTTAGAAAGTACTACGGTAGAAAATGCAAAAGTTACTCTTTTGGAAAATGTAAAAAGATCTGTCGGTGACTGACCCCTTAGGGACACTTGTGGAAAACTACAAATTACATAAATTCCTGTACATGCTGGTACAAAATTCCTTTATAAAAGTGTTCCTAGCCTGTTTGAGCCTGCTGCATGCCGTCGGCACTAATTTATCCAGCTGTGCACCAGTTGGTTTAAAGTACTAAATTCGGTGATTGAACGATTTTCCAGTATAGACCTAAGATTTAGGGTGAACAGCTTTAATCAGGTAGAGTGGAGGTTGCACTAGGAGTACTGTAGTTGTGCTTGACAGTTCCATTAAATTTATAGCACAGCTTCGCGAGCTAAGTCTTACGATAGTCTCAAGTGGCCAATCAGGGGAGGGTCCATCTAGAATAAAATATATATTCCAGTGGTTCGGGGGGAAAAACTTCAAATTAATGTTGGCTCATTTGGACATTTTATATGAGTAAATTATAGCTGTGATATACATTTGATAGCTATCGGTTCGTTTATTTCTTGGACAAGAGCGCTTTCTTCTGAACCACATCATCATTTAGCAGTCAAGACTGCATAAAATGAAACTTAAAATCTTTTAGTCTACCATTGCTGTTTGGTCTGCATGATAGCTTAGTAGCAGGAGTATATGATAGTAAAAGTAAGAAATTCTTACACTACCATGTACAAATCATGCTAGGTATGCTTGGTGCGTTAAGTCGAGGGACCCCCCCCCCCCCCGTAACTTCCGGGGGGTCTCATGTTGCACTAATTACACACTTTCATATGAAGGATCCCGACGTAATTTGTACATGCTAGTGTAAGAGTTTCTTACTCTTATTATGTACTCTTGTTATTAGTTAAGATATCCAACTTTAAGTAGGGACTCAACAATGTGTACTCAAACAAGACATCATAATTTTCAAAACTGAAAATATAAAAAATTAAGTTTTTGTCTTTTTTTAATTTTAAACCTCTATGTAATTTGTGTAATTTGTGGACTTTTTTGAAACTTTTTGCATTTGGTCAACTCTCAGAAGGTTGCTGAAAAACGGTCAGAATCACACCGACATTTCCGAAATTGTGACTTTTTAAAATTTGAATTTCACTGTGTGTTCACTGTGTGTTTCACTGTTCAATTTCATCAGAAGCTTATAAACTGACGACAAGGCATCTTGTCCACAACCCCCCTCAAAGTCAAAACAAAGTGGTTGGGTTGGGAGTTAGGTATTGAGTGATCCAAATGTGTTCATATATTGGTAGGGTGCTACCTGAGGCTCAGTGATTTCACAAATTTAAAAATTTCAGATTTTTTAAAAAATTTAAGTTTTTTCAAGTATTAAAAAAGTTTTCAGTGATGCTGATCATTCTTTCTTCTTGCACCAACGTCTGAAAACCTGCGATCTCTACAGCGGCTCTAACTGTAAAGATAAAGAAAACGCCGCCTGTATACATAGTAGTCGTGTTACTATAATGGTCGGCAATTTTCTTTGATGTTTACAGTTAGAGATCACAGGAAGCATTTTCAGATGTTGGTGCAAGAAGAAAAAATGCTTGGCATCAGCGATTCTACCGGAAAATTTTCAAAAAGTTCAAAAATTTTAAAATTAAAGGAACTTAAATTTGTGAAATCACTGAACCTCACGAAGTACCCTACTAAAATATGAATGCATTTGAATCTCCGAATAACCACTAACCAACCACTTTGTTTGGGGGGATTAAGTTTAAGTACAAACTCCACGACAAGAGTTTGCACTTAGGGATGGATGGATAATGTTCAATTGGTACCTACCTACTTTAGGTATTTTCCATTATTCCCCCCACAGCTCTGAAGACGTACAATTTGACGGATTGAGTTGAAATTTGGTACGGGTAGTTTTTCGGACCTGCTGATTTCAGAAATGCAAAAATTTTAAAATTTTAGTTGGTAAGGGGGAACCAAGGAGTTCAAAATTTTTTGTCCCTGATTTTACTGAAAACTTGCATGCACAGGTTTTCTGGGGCGCTGCGAACGAGTCTGAAATACCTTTTCGATTCAGCTTTTCGCTAACTTAATATAAGCTAAAGTTGTAAGCTTAATGTAAGCTTCTCCTGAGCTCAGCCTCCCAGAAAACCTCTGCATACAAATTTTCAGCAAAATCATGGTCAAAAAATTTTGTGATCCATCCTCACCAACGAAAATTTTAAAATTTTAAAAGTTTTGCATTTTTGAAATCAGCAGATCCGAAAACCTACCCCTACAAAATTTCAACTCAATCCGACAAACTATGCTTCTTCGGTGCTTCTTCGGAGCTGTGGGTGAGAGGGGGTGATGGGAAAGACCCCCTACCTTTGGTGGTTTCGTGCCTGACCCCTTCGAACGGTGTCGTTGTGGTTGGGCTTAGTACCCAAAAAACAAACTTAAGCTTAGGGGAAACTGAAAGGCAAAGCTTTAAATAAGCCATATTAGTGGCGTCCTACTTATGCTCCTTTTACTTTTTGATTAATATTTACTCTGGGACGCAACAGTCAAGGTACGGAGATATGGATTCTTTTAGGGAGGCAAGACCTTACTCTTAGCTTAACAGAGAGAAAATTCTAAGGTATATATATGCATATAACAAACATATCTACGTATATGAGTAATACATTAAAAATATACATATATCCTATATCCATACAGAAGAAAAATGTGTCTATGTGCCTATATGATGGTGTGTATGTGAAAGCATTGAAGTGGACTAGAAAAGAGAAAGCTATCTGTTTTCAGGGCTTAATGCCTTTTTTACTCCCCACTTCTATTGGGCTGCTGCTTGCTGACTGACTGCTCTTAAAAGTCCAGACAGTTATCAAGCACACAGTCTATAAGAAACAGGAGTAGTCTAGAGCCGAGCTAGGAGGGGAGAGGGGGGACTAGAGTGCGAGGGAGGAGTTAGGAAAAGAGTCTCAGCTTAGAGCTCCAGAAGTGGGGGGAGGGGTGGTAATTTGAGAAATTTTTTCCACATTTAAGATTTGCTTAGAGTGACGTATTTCTGGATCCCCCCTCGATTTGCCAGAAGGTAAGTCACCTTCCCCCCTCTATTGCCATTTTTTCCTCCCCCAGAAAATTCTGTGTCCCCTCCCCTCCCCTCCGCTCCGTTATCTTTTCCTGATTCCACTCCCCCTGACTTGTCTTTCCTTCCTTCCGTTTTACTTTCTCTAATCAATGAGACACCAAACCAAACCAAATCATTCAGGCAGGCGCGCAAGGCTTTCCAGGGCGCTAGATGAACGACGCCGTCTCAATTAATAAGTCTTTCTTGTAGTTATTATAGACCTATCTATCTGTGTCTATCTTTCATCATCATTTTAGTACCTCTTTTTGCCCTTTCAGACTTTTTCGGTTAAGCTACCTCTTTTTTCGATTACGTTTTTTCTGAAATTTAACTTCTTTTTCCTTTCTTCACTCTACCTAATTCCTCGATTTTCTGTATTCTCGGTCAGCCGCCGTCGACCAAGTCTTCTAACGGTAATGAAATGCTCAGATTCTGAGGAACCGATTTCAGCCCTTCTCTTGAAAAATGTATACAATACGGTTTGCTGGTGCTGTCTAAACGCAGGAAGTCTAAAACCTTGGGTCTAAGCCTGGACCATCCTTAGGAAGCACCACTTTCAGGATCAGAAATAATCAAGGGTCTCAAACCAGCACCACTCTCTGGACCCCCCTCAGGACTACCTTCAGGACCCCCCCCAAGACCAAGGATGTTTTGCCAAGACCACTTTCAGGATCACGTTCATGACAGGAATCAGTGGTCTGAAACCAGAACCAATGCAAAAATTCTTGGTCCTGGTCCTGATCCTGAAAAGTGGTCCTGGTACTGCTTTTAGACCCCACCCGGTTTGTGTGGCTAGTGCGCATTGGAATTTTTCCTTAGTGCCACACTTTCCGCTAAAACGCCCGTCAGACCAATTTTGTTCTGGGTCTGGTGCTGAATAGTTGCATATGGCAATTACCCGAGGCGTAGGCTAGGCTGCTGCCTGGGTAGGAGTGATCAGGCTGCTTTCACCGCATCGTGCAGATTTGATTTGAACTGAATTAATGTTATGCGCATCCTATTGTTTTAATATTCAGATAGTGTATAAGTTTTTAGGTTTATGGTTTATTTACCGGATCTTTTGCGCTTTCCCCCCCAGCCCTAACTTTTGATTTTTTTGACCAATAACTTTGAAATTTGGTGTAAGTGCATACTGGAGGCTGCTGAATTCAAAAATTAAAAAATTTTAAAATTTTAAAAATTTTTAAAAAATTTTAAATTTTTGTTTGGTAAGGGGGGACCAAGGGGAACCAAAAAATTTTTTGAAAAAAATTTTGCTGAAAACTAGCATACAGGGGTTTTCTGGGGCGCTGAGCACGAATCTGAAAACCGTTTTTCGATTCTGCTTTTTGTTAGCTCAGTATAAGCTTACATGTTAAGCTTACAACTTTAGCTTGTACTGAGCTAACGAAAAGCAGAATCGAAAAACGGATTTCAGATTCGTGCTCAGCGCCCCAGAAAACCCCTGTATGCAAGTTTTCAGCAAAAGTTTTTTCAAAAAATTTTTTGGTTCCCCTTGGTCCCCCCTTACCAAACAAAAACTTAAAATTTTTAAAAAAATTTTAAAATTTTAAAATTTTTGAATTTTTGAATTCAGCAGCCTCCAGTATGCACCCACACCAAATTTCAAAGCTATTGGTCAAAAAATCAAAAGTTAGGGCTGGGGGGGGGGAAAGCGCAAAAGATCCTATTTACCTAGGGGTTGGACTGGAGTGGGCGCCACCTTGACTGCCTTGATTATCTGTGCTTCTTTTTGGCTCGATTTGGGCTAATCCCGGCCTGTCCGCCTTACGGCATGCCTGGGGCATTTCAGTTCTAGGAAACTCCTAGGACTTTTTTCTGGGAAGAATATTGCGTTTTTCACACATACATACATGTTAGTGTATAGAAACATCTCACTCTATTTCTCTTTCCAGATTTCTTTCACTGTACTCTGCTAAACGGTTGAATGGTTGTAAAAAGTGGCAGACTTTTCTAATTTTTGCACAAATATCAACAGTAGTGTCTTATATTTCCTCAGTAACGTATACATGTACTAAGTTCACACACTTTTCTGAAAACTCCACACTGTTGCATTGCACACACTGTTTTCTGTGTTTTTGTCCTTTTTGGTTTTGATGTCAATTTTATACGTTCATATATACAATAAAATATTCCAGATCTTATTCCTCTATTGCGCATTCTCTTAGACATATCCTTTTGACATGTATACCTCACTCTCTCTCCGTTTCTTTCTCTCTCTACCATGAGTCCTTCAGAAAAGGAGCTGGAGGGACTTCCAGAGACAGTCTCGGAAAATCAATATTTAAAAAACTACCCCCCTTTTGATTAATCTTTTAACCATAGCCTAAGACACACACATGTACGTACGTATGCGCAATGTAGGGTTTGCCTGATGTGAAGCTAGTCTCAGTAATTTTTCCTCCTTCGGTTTTTTTCTTGTATTTTAGCTAGCTCAACCCCATGCAATCAGTTGTTCTAGATATATACTTTTTTAGTCATTCAATATACGTATATAACAATGAAATGAAACCGGGGGCGGACCCGATCCAGCCTAGGCTCTATATTTGTTATGTAGTTATATACTCTGCTTGGGATCCTGCGCTATTCCTTAACTTCAGCTCCGTAGATTTGCTTTCTTCCATGTTGGAAACGCACGTCTGCGCTATATGTCTGGGATTTTTCTGTGCCATATAGGACTTATATAGGCTTATATATCCCATATATGAGCTTTTTCTTGATTTTGGTTCCTAAATTCCAGCTGGGACTTTTCTGTCCAGGAAAATGTCTATAAATATTTTTGGAGGAAACGAATTTAATTTTAGACCCCACATTGGATAGACACGTCCTAGGTACGATTCGATTCTAACATGTACCTACGTAGAGGACTTTTTCTTAAACTGGCATAACTTAATTTTCTTGACTTTTTATTAATTAGTTTTTTCAGACGACCGGGCGTCAGTAGCGTTTAAGCATGACTCATCCTCATTTAGAATCTTTCAGGCGTTTTCTCAAGCCTTAACTCTGCTATCGTAAAAAAAAACTTTCCCTTCCCCCTTATCTTCGTTAGGGTTCCGGACCCTTTCACCACTCTGAAGGATATGTGTGTTAATTTTTCGTTTTCAGTTCTTCTCATAGGGTTAAAATAGTGGTAAAATACGTGACCATATTTGAAACCAGTGATCACTTCACTGGAGTAAGGTAGTCTAATCATTACCTATATAGAAGTCTCAAAACACTAAAAGATTGAGAAATCACAGCTAATATATAGTAGATTTGGTTTTGAAGTGGTGCACTTTTAGTTGTCGGCTAAGCGACCAAGGTCGCTTGGAACCTTGGGTCACCTTGGGACCGATCTGTATGAAACAATATGTTAACAATCTTATGAAATATTATAACAATTACACTGGGTAGGGCATCGCACAGAAAGTTTCTGAAACATCCACCAGTGTTTGAGGTAATAGCAGGCCGTCCAGAAAAAATAAAATCAGCAAAAAACATTTTCGTCTACTCAAGACACCAGATTACAATTGTCAGTCTGCCTGATCTGTTATATATTTAAGTTGTTATAAAATTAAATAAAAAATTTTCGTCATCTAAACCTTTGTTTTTGTTTGGGCATTTTATGAACGAATGAAAGTGAAATTGAATCAGAGCTAGTAAATCTCGAGAACGATCGGAATTGAAAAAATAAGTGTTTAACTATGTAACCATAAAAATATATATTGTCGATATAATTGTCTTAATATTTACATATTTGTCCTGTTTTAGGTTTGCTGAAGATACTCTACTTTCTGATTAAGTAATTCGTATGTCACTATTTGGCCGGTTCGACTTCTAAACTGGTTCAGTAGCATTGAATTTAAACCAATAAAATGCGACATGCTGAGCCTTCGTTTGATTGGTCAAGTATTACATAATCAATTTCGGCAGATTACGGTAGCTTACGTAGCATCCAGTTCTAAGCTCTTATCAGACATCAAATACACAGAAGTATCACAGCGCCGTTTAATTTGCATCGATTCTGAAAGCTAACGTTCCCTGCATTGTTTGATTAGAAGTCATACATGGAAGCATTGCTGTTACCACAATGCTTAAAATGGGCTTTGAAGACCTATCTCTGAAACCGAACTTTTTTATGTCTTTTTTGGGAATTATTACGTATATATATACACATTTTTACTGGAAATATTTGCAGTGGCGATGGCATGTTTATTGTGTAGCATAATAACAATTTAGCATGTTACACTTCAAATCAGCTTTTTATGATGTTGCACATTTTACACACTGTTTCTTTTGTGGTTCTATTGGAAACCTTGGAAATTGAATCCCAGGCAGGGTCAGACAGAACCTTAAAAATCTTCTTAAGAATCTACACAATACTTCTTTAGATTTTTACATTTTAGGTTTAGGTTTAGATTTTTCGAGATCCGTTCAACTACTCCTACAGCTTCTGTCGTGTATACGAATTGATCAAAATCGGATGACACTTTTGTCTGAGATCATGCCATTACGATTATGTATCCTTAACACTCTGCAAACTTAGCGCAGGAACACTACTACACACCCCGTCTGGAAACGTTTTTCCTTAAGTTTTGTACAAACTTTTTGGGCTTTGTAGCAGCCTTTCCCTTTGTATTAGGTGTTAAGCTTTTGTCCAAAATCGTCGTCAGTTCGTGCGGAAATGTCTGGAAAATTACAACTGCAAATCAACACTGTTAACACTTCCCTAGAATTTATTAGACCCGTCCTTATTTTTAAATTAAATTTATATTAAATCTAAAATTAAATTAGTCTTTTTAAAATTTAAAACCTTTATCCTAACAAATAATTCCGCTTTTTGTAGTCTCTGCAGTTCTTATATACTATATATTGTTAGATGTCTCAAACACCATTTTAATGTTTTTTCTGTATTTCAGGTAGATCTTTCTCCAGGATAAACTTCTGTAAATAAGCAATCTACAGATTCGTCTTGTCGCCTAAATTGTTGAGGTAGTAGGTTGTTGTGCTGAGAATTACAACAGAGGTGAAGCACACACAGCCTGCTAGCTTAACTTTGGAGGTGCTCTATCAACAGTGCTAATTGCTTGTGATTAATTAATTGATTAATTATCTTTGTGGCTTATTTGCCCTCCACTTTTCTGAGTTATTTTCCTGGCCGTGGATACTTTCTTACGACGAAGACTGGATGTTCATCCCATCATTTCTTCTAACAAGATTTTGGGTATGTATTTTATTTTTCCAAGTCTTGGTTAATTCTTAATTTTCTTATTAGCCAACTTCCACCAAGAGTACAAATTGAAATGAAAGGCAAACAAATTGAATGCTTCCTGAATCCGTGTTATTGTATGGTTTGAGCCATATGTCAATTTGGAGCTCTACACCTTCTGTGTCGTTTGGTAGCATTAAAGCGTAACTACAAGGCTCATGTTGCTTACAAATTTACCAAATATGTATAGTCACAATTTTTGACCAAACATTTTATAAAATTTTTTATGCAATAATCAAATGGTTATCTACAGAGGTGGAAATAGACTCCGGGTGCCCACGGGCCGGGCTTGACTTTACTATCCAGAAATGTCCGGCAGGGTAAAACTGCACAAGTTCTCATTCTCACACGGGCAGATCTGGACACTGCGATTTATAGAAACTTGAGTCTGTGCTGTATAGTCTTGAAAAATATGACTGGGATGTCAACAATTTAAATGTTTTGCAAGAGCAGACACAATTTAGCACAGCTCTGCAGCAAAAGAATTTATCTAGCAGGGAGGGGCTACAATAGCCATCTCATGTGGGGTTCGCGTTCGTTTTTATTTTGTCTGGACGGGTCTGGACAAAATATGGATGAGCTGGACCGGACGCAGAAAATGAGACCGCTGGCCGGCATTGGGTGGACAAATAAAGTCACAGACCGGGCTGGGCCGCGTCTAGTCAATTTTTAGATGTCTACTTCCAACTACCTAATGTTCGAGGCCGGCCGGACGATCACCGGTCCGCCGGCGACCGGTGAGCATGTAGGTCGGCCGGCTACCGGCCTGGAGTGCAGCTGTTATGACTGCTAAGATATTGATTTTCGGATTCTGTATTTGAAAATTCTGTGCCAAGATTGATTAGTGGCACATGTTTACAATTTGCTTATCAAATATTTTAAGAAAGCCCTTTCGCAAACCTGGGAGACCACCCAACCCCCCCCCCCCTCAAGACAAAGTACAGTTGTAATTTTTATTAAACCACTTTTATATCTATAATTAAAAATTCTTCACCAAGATTGCTTAGGAACACTCTGCTGCTCTAAATACCTATCACCTAACGGTAATTTTCAATTGATATATCTAACATTTGCCGTAACATATTTCAGCAATGTCCATCGGAAAACCAGGGAGCCCACCCTCCCACAAGTGCAGTCTTTATATTTTCCATAAAATTATCTCATGATTAAATCTTTGTGAGTGGCGGATATACTATATCTTTTCCAAAAAATTTTTAAAATGTATTTTAAAATTATTCTTGCGGGATCTAGTCCATCACATAGTGAAATGTCCCGCTGCTTGGCCAAGAAGGACAGTTCAGTTGGGCCGACAAACTTATTTATAGCCATGCGAATGCTCTTATCAAGACATACAATTTGATCTTAGCGCAGAGTTGGACGCGGTCGCGGGTACCCGCGGGTACCCGCGGGTACCCGCGGGCGGTCGCGGTCGTGGTCAAATTGTCTTGACCGCAATGACCGCAAATTTCTATCAAATTTTGGCAATTTTGGCCAATTTATAGCAAAAATTTCCAATTTTTCCCAACAATGTTTCGTATTTCTATTACAAGAAGTGGTCCTCTTAGGGCAATCTTCGTTTTCATTTGTTTTACTTTGCTAAAAAATTGCCTCTTGGTTTCACAGGCTGTATAAACTGTCGGTCCTTACTGTAGTCCTTATTGACATTTGTTCATTTCTACTTTTGTCTAATTTAATTTCAGCCAATTTCTTAATTTGACGGGTTCACGGGATTTGGTCTACCAACACAGACAAACATGTAGTCATTGGAGTGCTCTGTCCAAAACCTACAACTTTGTTGTCGTATATGTTCCACTCCTTACAGTTTTAGAGAACACCAAAAACTTATTCTCGGCTCAAAAACGGACCATTTTAAGAAAAACCACATATTGTCAGATTTTGCAGCGTCAACAACACAGGTCGGTAGGTCATTTTGTCCACATTTGTATATACTCCTATAAGACATGCTAGTGCTATGCCCAACTGAGAGCTCTCCGCAGCATTTCTGCCTAGCATTAAGCACAGCAATGAAAATGCGAAATTTTGAAAAAACGGCAATTGGATTGTTTTGAACACGGATTTATATAAATCCATGCAATCAATTGGAAAAAGATTTTGCACACGCATTTTTGGGACAATTGCCAAGGGGTGTTTTTCAAGGGTTTGAGTTTGATCATTTGGTTTGTGGGAAATAGGCTTCCAAGCCTAAAAAGTTTAAAGAAATAGGAACAAAACTTAAGTTTTCCTGAAAATATTTAGTTTCTTTTTTGTTTCAGAAAAAATAACCCTTACAGAAATCAAACTTTTTTGTATTTTTAGTTGCGAGATCGAGAAATAGTGAAAATACCTTAAATTTTCGAGAAAAGTGGATTTTTGCACGGATTTAAAGCTCACTAACTTAAAATTTTGCGGTCACGCAATTAGCCTGCGGGCTGCGGTCGCGGACGCGGGCGGTCGCGGTCACGACGTCTGCGGTCGCGGGGCGGTAACGGTCAAGAAAATTGTGTCCATCTCCAACTCTGTCTTAGCGTATTCGCCGATTCGTTACGATTTAAGAGAAATTAGATAACAGCGAAATTTGATTTCCGAGGTCAAAACTTGACCATTTTTCGAAAAATAAAATACATATTGCCTGATTTTCACAGCTCGAACATCACAGGTCGGTTGGTCAAGTATTGTCCACATTTCTAATCCAATGGAACTAGTATGCCTTACTGACAGCTCTCTGCAGCATTTCTGCCTGACCACAGCAACGAAGATGTGGAATCTTGAAAACGGTCACGTAATTGACAGGTGTGTATCCTTAGCGAACCAACTCTTTGATCCCGTGCTAGAACTGTTTAATCCAGAAAGAGCAAGCAAAACTGTATGATTCACGAGCATTTACTTTGAGTCACGCATGGCTCGACTAAAAATCGACGTTTTTATTGGTTCGGTTGCCTGAAAAAATTTTTAGGGTGGTGTCTAAAACCAGGAACAGGAACAGGAACTGGGGTCTAATTTCAAGTACTGGAACAAGGGTCTAATTTCAGGAACAGAATCAGGAACGGGGATCTAATTTCAGGAACTGAATCTTTAACGGTGGTCTAATTTCCGGAACCGTTCCTGTTAATAAGATTAGACCACCGTTTCTATTCCTAAAATTAGACCCCCGTTCCTGTTACTAAAATTAGACCCCGTTCCTCTTTCTGAAATTAGACCCCATTCCTGTTCCTGTTCCTGGTCTTAGACACTATCAGTTTTGAGTTATTGTGCCAGCTCATAGTCTTTCAAGAGTACTCCATGAGTCACTCTTTAGAATTTAATGAGATTCCAAAGAGAAAGCGGAATTTTTAATTGGAATTACGAATAAAAACTACTAAGTCTAATTTGCTTAAAGCGTGAAATGGTCCGCTCACCTAACATGAGCAATGCTGAGAATAAAAAGGTGGTTATCCCAGGAAAACGATAAATTTATTTTCAATTTGCTACGTTTTAATTTGCAGTATCGGAGTCACTGATGAATAGACTTTCCTGGACGCAGCTTTAAATAGCACCAAATGGTTGAAAAACTTGAACTTCTGTGAATGTAGAGTTTGCTAAGTCGTGACTGTGTCCACTCACCGATGTAAAGTTTACTTCAAAACTCAGGTTATCCCAGGTTATCCTAATTTTTTTAATTGAGCAAATAGCTATTTTTGCAGAGAAAACAAATACTGTAGGCTTCTGAATGACTGTTGTTTATAAATCTCCCTGGAAACATTTATACAATTCTTAAATTACACAACTAATTGTCTCTATTTTATTAATTGAAAATGTTTTAAATAAATTATTACCTTGTGAAAGTGCCGCAGCCAGCCATTCAGAAACTCTTTTCTCTGCAAAAAACTTTTTATCCAATTTAAAAAATAGGACAACCTGGGATAATTTGATTTTTGGAGCAAAGTCACACTACCTTTGGTGAGCTGACGCAGTCAGGACTTGTGCATGAATGTGTGCAAAAATTCAAAATTTTCAATCATTTGGTGCAATTTAAAGCTGCGTCCAGGAAAGTCTATTCATCGGTGACTCTGATACTGCAAATTAAAACGTGGCAAATTGAAAAAAATTAAATTTAGCGTTTTCCTGGGATAACCATCTTTCTATTCTCAGCACTGCCCAGATTAGGTGAGTGGACCATTTCACGCTTTAAGCAAATCAGACTTAGGGCCTATTTCTTTAAACGGATTAAGAATCAGCCGGATAAAAATGTTAACGGCTGTTTCTTTAATGTAGGATTAAACGGATTAAACGGATTAAAATTAACTAAAGTCTGACCAAAAATTCTTGGAACCGAACTGTGAGCGCTTGTCCTGAGTTAAGGGGGGGGGGCTACTAAAGGTTTGCCCCGACTTTGTCCGATTTGCCTACTTTTTGGCGATGACATAGAGCATGGGTGTGGTCAAAAAACTATCGGGTACTGAGATCTTAGCTGCCTTCCAGCCATGTGCAGCCGTCGCGTTTATGTGCTGGACCCCCCATTTTTCGCAACTACCAACATAATTAATTAAAACTTTCTACTGACTGCTAGGCCCAAGCTTCAAAGCTGATATCCGCCAATATGAGTTGACACATAGGTCTACCTTCAGAATAATACTAGATGTCTGTATCTTATCTGCATCTAAGGGAATTACTATTATTACTATTACTATTACTATTATTATTACCATTACGAAGAGTAATTCCCTTAAATGCAGATAAGATACAGACATCTAGTATTTTTCTGAAGGTAGGGACATATGTGCCAAATCATATTGGCGGATGGCAGCTTTGAAGCTTGGGCCAAGCAGTCAGTAGAAATTTTTAATTAATTATGTTGATAGTTGTAAAAAAGGGGGGGGTCGGGCACATAACCGCGACGGATGCACATGGCTGGAAGGCAGCTAAGATCTCAGTACCCGATATTTTATTGACCACACCCATGCTCTATATCTTCCCCAAAAAGTAGGCCAAGCGGACAAAGTCGGGGCAAGTCGATTTTAGTAGCCCCCCCTTAACCTTTGAAGTTAGTCTATATAAAGTATATATTTTTAGAAACCTCTGGAGAAGGAAAATCCGGTAAAACCATCTTATCCGGTCTATATCCGGTTACCGGATGCCAAATCGATAAAAACGCTTCAGATTCGGAAAGAGAATGCTAATTAATTCATACTCCAGCATATTGGTCCTTGGCCTAAGACATCTCCGAAAATCTGGTCACATCCCGTCCATGTCCGGTAACCGGATGTCTAGGTCACAAAAACTGTACAGCAAGATGAATAGGTCGTACAGTTTCGCTGACTGAATTATTGGATTCAGCGGGTCGAAATTAGTCTATATACGAAGTTTTGTCCAATTTTGACCAAAATTGCGTGATTTATGATCGTATCCGGTGCGAAAAACCCAGAAAGATCGGTTTTTCCGGCCTGGTGCTCGGAAGCGCGGATAAAAATGTTCGTTTTTGGCACAATGAATATTTGGGAGGCTACCTTCATTTTACCGGTGTCAAAGTAATCGAATATCCGGTCGATTTCGGGTTCTAAACTTTGAAATTTGAGATTTCATGGGCTGTTATCTCAGTATCCAGTTGGTCCGGAAGTCAAACTATTTCATTAAAATGATATTTCGTCTGTCCCTAACAAGCATCAACCTCAATTTACTTCATATATGCTGTAACTTTTGAATGATGGAGTTTTAACAATGGTTCAAAAATAATTTATATTGCATGCGACAAAGCTAAGCTTATCGGATCAAATCTCATGTCCGGTTTAACAATTAGGCAAAACCAGCAAAATAAGCCCACTTTTAAAATGCTATCATTCAAAAATTACATTAGATATGAAGTACTTTGAGGTGATGCTTGTTAGGGATAGACGAAATATCATTTTAATGAAATAATTAGACTTCCGCACCAACCGGACACTGAGATGATAGCCCATGAAATCTCAAAGTTCAAAGCTCAGAACCGGAAATCGACCGGATATTCGATTACTTTGACACCGGTAAAATGAAAGTAGCCTCCCAAATATTCATTGTGCCAAAAACTAACATTTTTTATCCGCTCTTCTGAGCACCAGACCGAAAAACCGATTTTTCCGGTTTTTTTTCGCACCGGATACGACCATAAATCACGCAAGTTTGATCCAAATTGGACAAAGCTTCGTATATAGACGAATTTCGACCCGCGGAATCCAAAAATTCAGTCAGCGAAACTGTACGACCCACTCATCTTGCTGTACAGTTTTTGTGACCTAGACATCCGGTTACCGGACATGGACCAGATGTAACCGGATTTTCGGAGATGTCTTGGTCAAAGGACCAATATGCTAGAGTATGAATTAATTAGTATTCTCTTTCCGAATCTGAAACGTTTTCATCGATTTGGCATCCGGTAACCGGATATAGACCGGATATGATGATTTTACCGGATTCTCCTCCTCCAGAGGTTTCTAAAAATATATACTTTATATAGACTAATTTCAAATGTTAACTCAGGACAAGCGCTCACAGTTCGGTTCCAAGAATTTTTGGTCAGACTTTAGTTTAATCCGACCATTTTTAATCCTAGGATTAAACGAGTTTTAATCCGTTTAATCCGCCATTAAAGAAGAAGCGATTAAAAATTTTAATCCACCGACTTTTAATCCGTATAATCCGCGCTGCTGCACGACGATTAAGAACTAGTGGAAAATGCAGGAGACGGATTAAACAGATTAAAATTAATCTTTAAAGGAATAGCGATTAAGCAGGTCGGATTAAAATTAACTCTTCCCTTGTTTCATCCAAAGTGAGAATTGTCCGGGGACTCCTGCACAGTTCTATACTTCCGAACAAAATAGGCCAATGACACCAGTTGTGAGCAGCACTGCTTGGTTTCTTCCACAATAATGCGTTGTATGCAAGCAAAATTTGTCAGTCTATTGTCTATGCTGCATTTTCTTAAGGTTTACATTCATTACTGAGAATTGCCTAACCGAGAAGTGCTTTACCGAGAATTGCTTAAGCGAGAATTGAAAAGTGATTGCTTTACCGAGAATTTGCTTAACTGAGAATTTGCTTTACCGAGAATGTCTTAACCGAGAATGTAATATATATACGCGGGAATCACGAAGCATGCAAGAATCCTAGAACCTGAAGAATATGATAACATGAATAAATTTGTGTGGCCAACATAGAAATCAATTTTCTCACAATGTTATGCGTTGCCCGAAGCTACTTTTCTAAAATAATCTGGAATAGTATGCGGCTAAGTTTTTGTTCCTGTTATACAAATAAGAAAAATAAAATAAAGTAATCCTGGCAAATTTTAAGTTAATAGGTACTTAACTCTTCATTTAACTATGTTAAATTAAGCTTCAAATATACCGTTTACGGTAACTTATGGCTGAATCAGATTATTACTGACAGCTACGGTAAGTAATTATCGAAACAGAAAAACCCGCTTTCAGTTTTTCATTGCGATCGACAGATAAAATTTTGAATTTTTCTCTAATAAAGCCTATGGTAAGGCCCATCCCCGTGGCAAGGTTGGGTTTTCAGGGTAGGGGGGGGAGATTCTTCGAGATTTCCGTATTTCCCAAAACACGATTCTCACTCTCCTATATTAAAAATGCAGGAGTTTACAAACAGCATAAATCTGTGGGGGGGGGACTGATCCCTATTTACCCTTCAGAGAAAACCCCTTCTTGTTAGAAGGATGGTTCCATTTTATTTTGTGATTTTCTTCACGCTCTTAGTATTGTAGGAGCATCATGAATTTTGTAGTTTGGACCCCCCCCCCCATTAACGGTTAACGTGTTAAAATTAAATTAACGTTTGGTTAAAATTTTAATCTAATCCTGTTTCTTTATTTACACTTCGAATTAAAAAATGGAAGAGTTAATTTTAATCCGACCTGCTAAATCGCTATTCCTTCAAATATCGTCTCCTGCCTTTTCAACTAGCTTTTAATCCTCGTGCAGCAACGCGGATTAAACTGGTTACAACTTGGCAGATTAAAATTTTTAATCTCAGTTTCTTTAATGGCTGATTAAACAAATTAAAATAAACTCGTTTAATCCGAGTTAATTTTAATCCGTTTAATCCTGCATTAAAGAAACAGCCATTAACATTTTAATCCGGCTGATTTTTAATCGCTTTAATCCGACCATTTTAATCTTTAAGAAATAGGCCCTAGATTTAAAAAACTTTAATTTTAAACATAAAATCTAACGGCAGACAAAGGCGTACCTAGAAGTCTTGTCCTTGATTTTAAACCAAAATTCATGATGCACATACAAAACTAAGAGCGGAAGGAAAGCACAAAATAATATGGAACCATCGTGCTAACAAGACGCAAATAGGCTATGCAGTATTAAAAGGGATCGGTTTTACAATTTAAGATTTATGCTTTTAGTTTACTCCTGCATTTGTAATATAGGGTAGAATCGTGGGCAGGCAAATACAAGTCTCGAAGAATCTCATTAGCATATTTCGAAAACCAACCTTACTACATTTATAAGCATTTACCATAAACTTTATTAGAAAAATTCAAAATTTGCATTAATTTTAATGAAAACTGAAAGCAGGTTTTTCTATTCCACCCGTGCTTACATAGCTGTCTGGCCGTAAATCTGATTCAGCAATCTGTTTATGTAATTATATATTTAGCTTAATTTAACATAGTTAAATGGGTTATTTAAGTACCTATTAACTTAAAATTTGCCTGGTTACGGTATTTTATTTTCTATTTGTATAACAGGAACAAAACTTAGCCGCATACTATTCCAGATTATTTTAGAAAAATAGCTTCAGGCAACATAACATTGTGAGAAAATTGATTTGTATGTTGGCCACACAAATTTATTCATGTTATCATATTCTTCAGGTTCTAGGATTCTTGCATGCTTCGTGTTCACACGTATTGTTTTTTTTTATATTAGATTTTTTCTCGGTTAAGCAATTCTCGGTAAAGCAAATTCTCAGTTAAGCAAATTCTCGGTAAAGCAAATTCTCGCTTTTGCAATTCTCGCTTAAGCAATTCTCGGTAAAGCAATTCTCGGTTAAGCAATTCTCGGTAATGAATGTAAACCTTAAGAAAATGCAGCATAGACAATAGACTGACAAATTTTGCTTGCATACAACGCATTATTGTGGAAGAAACCAAGCAGTGCTGCTCACAACTGGTGTCATTGGCCTATTTTGTTCGGAAGTATAGAACTGTGCAGGAGTCCCCGGACAATTCTCACTTTGGATGAAACAAGGGAAGAGTTAATTTTAATCCGACCTGCTTAATCGCTATTCCTTTAAAGATTAATTTTAATCTGTTTAATCCGTCTCCTGCATTTTCCACCGTCAGCAATACGTAACTGAACGAAGTAC